>VXBW01003416.1:215274-240821 GCA_013400375.1 Thinocorus orbignyianus
TCTCAAGCCTGTCCAGGTCCCGCTGGATGGCATCCCTTCCCTCCAGCGTGTCAACCGCTCCACCGAGCTTGGTGTCATCAGCAAATTTGCTGAGGGTGCACTCTATGTAGTGATGGAAGAAGAAAGTAGAGGCTGAAATAGTTGTAGAAAATTCTGCATTACCCTCTGCATTTCCCCCTCTGCCTGTAACTCACAGCTTGAGTGCACGGAAACTGGCTTTCACTACAGCTGGACTTGCATGTGGATTTGGCAGGGAATTAGGGCATGGCCAGTGCTCTCGCTCCTTCTCCTGACAGACAACAGCTGGAAAAGTTTGTACGAGTTGCCTTTCCCTTATGGGCCCTGGTTTCCTCTCTGTAAAATAGGGGGAGCACCCTTTTCAATCTTGTGTGAGGCACTATGAGAAGTAGAGAGGAAGAAATACACTGTTGTCACATCCCCTAATGAACAGTTCTTCTGGGGATCCAGACCCCGCTCAGGTGGGAAGGCAGCAAGCCTCAGTAACGAGGTGTTGGATAATTAACACTTCTGCAGTTTTCTAAGGAAAACACTGTTGTTGCACAGAATGGGGGGGGAGCAGCTCTACCCATCCTGTCACTGCTGGCAGCCCTGGCCCTGGCTCAGGACATCCCTCTATGAAACACCACCAAAGGGTTCCTTTTTTCAAACACTTTGGGTTTTTTTGGCAGGCGCCGCTCCCGCTTTGGCTATTTAAGGGCTACAGGGAAGAAATCATACTCTGAAAGAGCAATTTCAAAAAAAACCAACCCATCTCCCTGCAAATGGTGCACGTTTTTGCACTGGTTCTGCTCCTGGGGGGTGTGCAGGCTCTGCTCTCCTGATTTTTTGGGCCAAAAAATACATTTTGCTACTTCCAGAGCAAGAGATCAAAGAGGCAGAAAGAGGGATCTGAAGCAGGACTACCAGAGACCCTTTCCCAAGAATGGATGCAGGTTAAAGGCAAGAGACTTCCAGGAAGGGATAAAGCCCCTAACAGCCATGCAGCCATGGTCACTGGCAATGGTTTGTACACAGGCTGGGAAAAAAAATATTGATTATTAGATGTTTTGCAGATTTCCAGGCATTTAAAGAGATGACTGAGAAGAAATTGCTATTCCAAAGCATGTAAAACCTGCATTTTTTGAATCTCTTATTTTAAAGTATAATGAACATGCATACTTCTTTCTACTTATATTTGGATTTTTAAGGTTTATGGGTCCACCATCAACTTATACGCTACTACAGAGGATGAGGTACTTTTTTTTCCCTAAAAAAACCCTGGAACTGAGGTCTCTCAAATTCATGTGCCATCACAGGTTTTTAAGGAAAATCCTGGAGGTATTATGATACTTGCAAGAACAGCATGAGAGGGACCTTTGCAGTGGCTCCTGAGCACAGTGAGCATGGAAATTATGAGAGTAGAGACACAGAATTGTAACATCATAAATTTATTTTTAAAGAAACAAACCACCATCCTCAAACTGACTATTATACTGAATAATTTACTGAAGTAAAGGTCCACTTATGTTCACTGACTGCTCTAAAATTTTGTCTTTCAAACTGCATAATCCCTTATGCCTGTTTTAAAGATGACCAATCCTGCTTCTTCATTTTAAATAGCATTTCCTTTGATTGTGCTTCAAAGAGGGACTGGAATTCTTTTGCTACTTAAAATCATAGAATCACAGAATGGTTTGGGTTGGAAGGGAATTTAAAGACCATCCAGTCCCACTCCCTGCCACAGAAAGGGGTAGGGACACCTCCCACCAGACCAAAGCCCCCTCCAACCTGGCCTTGAATGCTTCCAGGGATGGGGCAGCCACAGCTTCTCTGGGCAACCTGGGCCAGGGTCTCACCACCCTCAGAGCAAAAAATTTCTTCCTGAGATCTCACCTCAATCTCCCCTCTTTCAGTGTAAAACTGTTCCCTCTTGTCCTATGGCTCCCCTCCCTGATGAAAAGTCTCTCACCAGCTTTTCTGGAGCCCCTTTAGGGACTGGAAGGGACTCTAAGGTCTCCCTGGAGCCTTGTCTTCTCCAGGATGAACAGCCTCAACTCTCTCATCTTGTTCTTACTGCAGAGGGGCCCCAGCCCTTGGGGCATCTCAGTGGCTTCCTCTGGCCCTGCTCCAACAGGTCCATGTCCTTCTGAAGTTGGTGGCCCCAGAGCTGGAGGCAGCCCTGCAGGGGGGTCTCACAGAGTGTAGCAGAGCCACAGCTCCACAGTGCTATGTAATGTGAAAGCTCCATGAATCAGATTCATTTCCTCCAAGCCTCAAAGGTAGCAGATTCACACTGAATATTTCCTGAGAACATGAGTGGTCCTGACAAACAGTCCCTCCAGCCCAAGGAGGCACCAACCTGTTCTTCCAAACCTGCAGGGATCACAGGCATTTCATTGTTTCTGATCCTTCACACTTCTCTGTTTCTAACACAGCGGTGTGTCGGGCATCCTGCTCTCTCCCTTCCTTAGGTCAGCTTTCCAACCAGCCCTGCTTTTTGGGACAAAAAGAGACAGCTGCTGAGATCTACAAAACCCCTCTCCGAGAGGCACTAAGTGTGAAGATTTGAGCCTGCTGAAAGGGGACATGTTTTGGGAAGTGAGGACCAGTGGTTAGGCTGTGGGGGCTTCAGAGGAGGGAAGGGATGGGACACCATCTGGGATTGACCCATGTCTTGGCCAGCAGGCTGCCAGATGCACAGGACAGGCCCTCAACCTCTTCCCACATCAGCTTCCCCACCTGTAAAATAAAGCAATGATATTGGTCTCACCTTGTGAAGTGTTTTGAGATTTGCTAATAAAAATCCTCTGGACAGGTATTATTCCCATCTATCCATCTAGTCTTGCCACATCAAAGCAAATCCCTCATTAAACTAAATATCCTACCACTGGGTAGTGGGGTAATCCCATTGTATTGTGGGGAGTTGCACCACTGGATGTTAAGTGAGGACACAATCCGGCCTCAAATGGTCATAGCCTGTCTCATTGGCCAGAATGTAGGGCTCTCCCATAGAGAAACTATATATTACTTTTACAAAGATAAGAAATTACTTGTCTGCATCCAAGCACAGGACACAAAACCCCAGTCCTGCAAACACAAATGCCTCATTCTAGTCCCTGAGTAACCTTTTTGGCTTAAATGGGCCCGTACATGTGAGCAGAAGAATGAATAGCCAAAATGCTTGGCATATGAAGGGAAATATTTCTATAATGTTAAGTATAATCTATTAAATATTAATTTATATAATATTTCTACAACATTAGGGCATATTTAGGGCTAACAACTGGTGACAGAACAGAGAAACTGGCTAGCACGTGGAAATATTAATTAAAATCACAATCTTTATTCATTCAGGTTTTCTTTCCCATTCCGTCCCTCTGCTTTTTGATTAGAAAATAATCATCACATTACACAATATTTTCCTCATTAAACTACAAGAGCAACAAAGATCCTTTGCTTCTTTGGCCAATTAGTGCCCGTGTACAATCACCAGGAATACAAATCAAAGCATGTTCCCGCTCTGACCTAATAAGCCGTCTACACAAAGTCTGAGCTCCGTGTTTTCCCGGTACTGCAGCACTGCTTTTTTTTCTCTACCCCCAAGCAATCAGCACGGAGAATTATTCCCTCTCTCAGGAAAATACAAACCAAAGCTGCCTGGGCTGGGAGCTGCCAGTCACCTCCAGTTTTGGCAGCGCTCCGCCGCGGCTTTGCTTTAATTAACCAAGCCTAAATGAATCCTTCTGCCCCGCGCTCCGGCTGCGGGGCTGGCGAGGAGGGTGGCTCCCAGGATGTGGAGGAGAAGGAGGTTGTTCTGGGAGGCTGGAACAGATCCGTATTTTCCTCAGGGCACATCCTGGAAACAGGGTCCTTTGTCGCTGGGGGCTGGTACCCGCTTCTCGCCACAAACACATCCCTTCCCCAGCCTCTCCTTTCTTCTCTTCCCAGAAAAAAGGCCGTTTTCAGATTTTTGTAGTTCTACATCCACCCCCACCCCAAAACCCTGGAAGTTATTCTCACTTAAACCCATTTTGCTCTCCCACTGAGTGCCGAAGCGCTGCGAGTTACCCTGTGCCGTGCTACTCACGCCCACCCGAAATCCATTTTCTGACCAATTTCCTTGTGACACGTATCTTAACCAGCTTCAGATTCACTTCGGAATCTGGCCTAAATTGGAGAATAATGTACTGAAACTTGGCTAAAATGCAGTACATGGTTGGTCTCTGCCAGAAGGTGGATCTAAGCTTTTTTGTCATTCAGGGAAAACAAGAGGGGGAGGTGCTAAGAAGGGTGTCACAAGTCTAGAGTTTCAGTTTTCTAGCTCCCCAGTGATGGTAGAGAAGGCAGTTAAGAGTGATTCTATCTATTGAAGCTGGTTAATAAGCCCAGAATTAGTTTTTTCCTTGTCAAAAAGCCACCTGTTTTAGTGGGGAATGTTTTCAGAGTGGCCTGAACATGTCGATGTGCCTGCGAGTAATTGGGTTTAATATTTGTCCATTGGATTTGGAAACCTGGGTGACAGGTTCCCCCAGCATGTTTCTCAGTCTGCAGATGCTCCTGCAGGATCTTGCCTGCCCTTCTTTTGGAAATATTTCAGCTTCCTGGCCAATTTTGCCAAATCTGGTGGAGGCCTCAAAGGCGCAGAGCTCTTAGAAGTGCTACAAAAATTCAAAGTGGGGAAGGGGAGAGACACCCTCCTGTTCCCTCACTCTGGGACAAGCAGGTACCCCTGAGGAACCGGAGTGGTGCTCACTCTTGAGATGAAATTCCCTGAAGTTGGAACTCACTGTTTCCACTGCTCGGGGTATGAGTTGATTAATCCAGAGGTTTAAAAGGAGAGGGGAGCATCAGCCTCTCTGCAGTAGGGACCACCTTCCTGAGCTGGATATTCCCGAGCATAATGAGATTTTGCTCAGGTAAAATGTAAAAACCTCCATGTAAAAACCTCTGGCAAAAACCCCTCAGTTAATCACAGTACTAGAGCTGTCCTGCTCCCTCACCAACTTCCATAGGACAGTCCTCCATGGAGGAGAGGCTTCCTCCATCACTGTGAACATCCCTAACCTAATTACTGCTCATCAGAAGTGTGAAGAAAAGCACTTTCTCTGGGTCTCAGGTGTTTAAGCAAGCAGGGAGTGGGATGCGCACTGCAAATCTCACAGCGTGAGAACACCAGGATTCAGCCTGGAAGCTGTGCAATCCCCCTGAATTTTCCAGGAAGAGGTATGGGAAATTTAGTGATGGTGAAGGGGCAGAATGTGCTTGTTTCTGCCGTGATCTGCCTCCCTGCAAAGCCCACGGAACCTGCAGCACAGGGCTGAGGCGATGTGTTCATCTGCTGAACCCATCAAACCACCTCTCACCGTTTGCTCCCACCCTCCAGCCCCAATCTGTGGAACAAACGTCACCATCGTGTTTCGTGTGGCCTCCTGCTGCCACCTTGTTTTATTTTGGGTCCTGTTGCCTGCCAGGGAAGAAGCACCATCCTGATTTTGCAAGGCTGAAATGAGGGATTTCACTTTTAAGCTCGAACAACCCATCACCAAACGGTTAATGACCCTTTTTTTTTTTACTGGAAAACTGAATCTTTCTCTCCAAGCCAGATCTTCAGGGCTTTTTCTGGCCTGCTTAAGCCAGCATGTATCAATTGCTGTCCTTAAATTGGCAAGGCAGCACGGGCACTGAGGGGGTGATGTCCCCTGCGTGCCCCATGCTGGCAAACCACCACTCCCTCTAAGCAAATGTGCTGTTCCAAGGGCAGAGGCAGAGGCAGATCTTCCCACCGACAGAAACCTTGGCCCTGGAAAAGCAAACCTACCACGAGCACGCACCACTCTGCATTAATGGGATGCATTTCCAGGGATATTTGCCGTGCTGATCGATGCCTGGGGGAAAAAAAACAACCCTCCCAGTGCATCCTTGGCTAGGTGTGCAGAAACACACATCATCCATGGAGCCAGAGCCCGACAGAACAAGTCTGCCTGATGCAGAGGAGATTTTGTTAGCCTGACACAATCTCAGCATAGCTAAACAGGGCAAAACAACGTGTATTTGTGCTCAAATCCTGATGATGTTTATTTACTGGGACAAATATAGCTGAGGGTAGCAACTTATCAACGCTTGCTTTATTTCAAGAGCAAATTGCTACCATGGAACCAGACATTTGATGTTTCCCTGCTATTGCCCAACAAAGAAAGCTCGCTTTACTAACTCAGCTAATGACCAGAAAAGTCGCCTCACGTGGATTATAAAAATAAAAAGGACAAAAGGTTCAGGATGAAAAAATAACAATTTCCTTTGCTTGCTTTTGTGATCAAACAGTGGGGAATTCGCAGCAGAAAACTCTGCTTTGAAATAGAAAAATAATAGTAAGAGTGAAAATAAATGACACGGTCTTGGTTCTATTGAGCTTTACTGAGCCTGAAAACCCACAAGTTTTGTGGCTGGAGAGTGCGTGAGGATTCATTCAGAAGTCGATAATCAGCAGAGAGGGATTAGTGCCTTCCAATAACTGCTCTGACTACAAAGACAGTAAAAGGCTCAAGCAACTTCCATTATCTTATCCCTTTATACTGGCTCATAGCCCCGAGTTCCACAAGCACCACATTTACTATTACGGCAACAAAGCAAATTTGATCAGAGCAAAGCCAACAAACGATCCAACAGCACCTTTGGATAAAATCTTCCTCAATTCTTCATGAATTCGCTGAGTTCCTGGACCCCAACCTGGCTCTCCCAGAGTGTGGAATACCTGGGAATCCCTGAGCCTGACCACATCTCCCTGCCTGGAGCTGACTCCTGCGTGCAGGACGTCTGGTTCTTGGGACAGGCTCCCCTGCTTCTTCTTGGGGTGACCAAAGGAGCCCTCCACACCTCAGCTAGGCTGGACAGGCCAAGGATGCTTTCAGTCTCTTCTGTGCAGGCACTGAAAAAGCAGATTATTCTCCTCCCCTGGCTGTGATAAGAGCTGTTTCCCCATGTTTTGCAGTACCCACAGAGAGATTTACTTAAAAGATTCATAAAGTAAGAAATCAACTGAAAATGGAAAGTTCAATATCAGATGAAATCGGTTTGGGTATCCATAAGACAGCATGTTTATCTACTAGCTCCTTGTGACTTCAAGTACTGAATCTGTTATCTCGGCACAAATCTACAGATCCTAAGTTCTCTCATTTTGGGTTTGATGTCACACTTCCATCCTGGTCAGCAAACAGCATTTTACTGCCACTCCTTATAGCCACACAAGAAAATATCCTGCCCCTTCTGCTTTGCTGTTGACATGTTTCTAGGAAAAAAAAAGATAAGTAAAAGCAATCTGCATGCTTATGTTTTCTCCCCTCCATGCAAAAAATTATTTATAGCAGAACCTCTTCGCTGAAGAACTTGGGAACACTTGGTGAAAGGGCTGGTGAGTCACCTGGCCTTCTGGATCTTTACCTTAGCAGCCACCCTCACAAGATAGAGACCTGAATTTCATCTTGAGCATGAAGAACGCACATGCCAAACCCTAGTCTGAAGCGTGGTGGAGGCTTGTGGAGCACACCGAGTCCTGAGGACAAGGAGACAAGCAAGCATGAGGAAGAAGGGCAGGCAGCTGTGCACGTAGGGTTGCTGGGCAACTCTGGTAGCCAGGTTCACATTTATAGAATCATAGAATCATCCAGGCCAGAAGGGACCTCCAAAGGCCATCTAGTCCCACCTCCCCACAGTCACAGGGAAACTCCAACTAGACCAGGTTGCCCAAGGCCTCATCCAGCCTCACCTGGAATATCTCCAGGGAAGAGGCCTCAACCACCTCCCTGGGCAACCTGTTCCAGTGTTCCACCACCCTCAGAGGAAAGAAATTTTTCCTAATGTCTAACCTAAATCTGCTCTTCTCCAACTTAAATCCATTGCCCCTCGTCCTGTCACAGCAGCCTTTGTGAACAGACCCTCCCCAGCCTTCTTGTAGGCCCCCTTTAGATACTGAAAGGCTGCTAGAAGGTCTCCCCTGAGTCTCCTCTTCTCCAGGCTGAACAACCCCTGTTCCCTCAGCCTGTCCTTGTAGCAGAGGTGCTCCAGCTCCCTGATTATTTAGTGGCCCTCCTTTGGAGAGAAAAGCAGTTTGGCAGAGAAAAGCAGTTCTTCCCTTTTGGGGTTTGTGTCTTGAAGGAATGGCCCTGTAAGCCACTGGTCCAGAGCAGAGTCAGACTGGTGTCTCTTCATTCACCTCCCGGTTTGTATTTCCAAACTGAGGACTTTTCTGGGGTGATCAAGCCCCTGAAAAATGGTTCCCTTGGGCCACACCAGGATGATTGTATGATGAACCTGTCACACAAGGCCAGGTTAATGCATCCCTGACACTGCAGAGAGAGACTCCACCTGGTTTTCACAGCTGCACTCGTCCAGTGCTCAAGGGCAGAACCAAAAGCCTGACTCTTCTCAATGTTTAAGTGAATTCATTGTAGACTGGTCTCAGCTCCAAAGTGCTCCTGGAGTTTGTCCTGTGCTCATATAGCGTCTGTCAGGGGGGCCACCACGTGTCAAGGCTCCAGGAAGACGTGAGGGTAAGACACCAGCTGGTTTCTGCTTCGGCGCAAATGTGTCACTGGGCTTGTTACAAGGGGTGAGGTTATGGAGAAGAGGACATGGTGCTTTGCCACAGCTTTGGTGTAAACCAGCAAACAGCAGCCCTTTTTTGTGTGGGTGTAGTGCAATTGTGAAACCAGCACGGGACATCCACATTGACTGGAGAAACCCACTGAACTAAGGCACCCCCCAGCAGGACAGATGGTGTCTCTGGATGAGAAGTTTGTTGTGTATCTCAGGGAAGGGTCCTTATGGAGATCCCTAAGACTCCTTCTGTTTCTGTCCCTCTAGCTTTTATGTTAGGAAAGGCAGAGGGGTTGGGGAAAGACAAGGATCCACCTTAAACACCACAAAAGAGCTGCAGGCTCAAAGAAAAGATAAGCCCAACAAAGGCTCTTGCTGAAAAGCCAACTCTATCAACAAACCCCAGCTACCAGGGCTCGGTGACTGCACTGCCCAGTGACTCCTATTCCATAAAGGGCCAATTCTCCTCCCTTTGGGGAAACAATGTGTTCCACACACTGAAATAAATAACGGCCCCTCGCCAAGCCCCCAGCAGTGTCAGGGGATGTCAGGCTCTGCCCGGCTGATAACAAAGGCCTCAGGGTGCAGCCCATCTCCTCCTGCCCTCCCTGCGCTGAATGGAATTTCTTCTCCTAATGGAAATGAAGAAAACCTCCAGAGCAGATAATCCTCCATTATAATGGTAGTACATTCAGGACAGGGGCCAAGCAGCGTAAAGAACAAGCCAAATCTCTTTTACTTAAAGCCTGGCCTGAACGTGATAATGTAATGACTTTGGTCTGGATGTTGCAAATGCCATTCATTGGGATTGGATTGGCATATAGACAGTATCACCTAAAATAATTAAGAATGAGGAACTGAGCAGATAGCATTAGCCAACTTCTCCTTCCCAACAAAGCCGGTGGTCTAAAAGACCACCTGGTCTAAACACAAGATGGTCCAACCCGGCCAGCACCTTTCACTTCTGTTCCCCTTCGCCTTCTGTAGAAGGATCAACCAGATCCCACTTAAACACAGGCTGAAGACTCTCTTCACAAAGGCAAAGCTCCTGACTATTCTGTGTCCAACCTGTTTCTGGCCACTGTGGATCACACTCAATATCCAGAACCTCACATCCTTACAAAGACTCGCATTATTTTCCCTGGGTTCTGGATCAAGCCTATAAAATCAAGCAGGTTTCCTAAAATGTGGTAGCCCCGGCTGTTGTGTAGCTTCCTAGTATCTGTCATAGCTAACTATTATTTCTGTTTTACAGAAATAAAACACAGATTAAACCCTGGTACTACGTGGAAGCTTAAAATGGCTTTCAGCTACTGTTGGCAGGCTTTTAAATGGGATTGTGGTGACACCCCAAAAGAAGCAAAATACTTATGGGAGAAATTAAGCTACGGGAATGACAGGTTATATTGAGCGTGCTCCTCACACAGCTGGCAAAGAACAAAATAAGGCTGCAGTAAATTGATGGCAACCAGTTTCTGGAGGAATGACAGTTTATCTTAAGACAGAAAAGTCCATTCAGCTTCTCTGCTTATTATTCCAAGAATTTGCCCACCTTTCCCACAAAACAGCAAACCAGCAGAAACCGGAACAACCACATCAGATCACTTTCTGTATCACATACCAGTGTAACTGATGGCACAAGGTAAAATGAGTACAAAATGCCACCATTCTGATTTTAATATATCCACTTAGCATCATTTTGACGCTACACCGGGTGGAAAGTGACCGGGGATGACGTTCATCATCCATTTCAAGTCTTCCAGTTGGCAAATAAACTCAGTCCTTTAGGAAAAAAAAAATATATTCTGCATTGGACAAGCTTTGGAATGGCTACAAGCCAAGATCCATTGTTCTGGTTGAATTTGTTACAAGCCCTAGGCATATCATAAAAGAAGATCCTTATTTTAATGTTTTTATCTTCCCGGTCATCTAATTTAGCTCCTTCCAGGGTGGTCATTTATTTTCTTCACTGTTGGCTTCTTCATTTGCTAGATTTAGAGATGAAATCAAGACTCGTCAGCAGCCTTGAGCAGGGTGTCGGTGCTAGTTTGAACTTCTCCTGTCTTCTGTTTAATTGAATTTTCATTTCTATCTCCTCAGCTGTTTCCCCTCCAAGGCCTTTCCCCCTCCTGCCCCCCTTTTCTCCATTCATCCATACAGATCATACAAGTGTTTCTGGCAAGCACCAGCTGCAGACACAGCGAGTTCTTGGGCATCTTCTACTTTTAGAAAACCACCGAGAGGGCAAATAACACCCGTGCTTGCTCTGTGAAGCTTGAAGCCTGCTTTTCAGAGACCGGTGTCTAACTGCTGCTCTCTCTGAAACACATGCGAGATGTAGAGGACTGCATATAGAGCCTCTGGCTTCTAGATTTCTCCTCCATGTTCCCCAGAAACTGCCTGGAGCTTCTGGCAGGCCAGCACTCCAAATGCAGTCTCACCATCACCCCTCTACTCACGATTCATTTGCCATCAGCGAAATCTTTCAGCTTTCAGTTTGCTTTCTTTGATGCTGCCTATTACAAATTCACTAAGAGGGATCTTGAGATGTAACCACCGAAACCCTCAACTTTCAGCTTTCTCCAACCACTTCCTTCCATTATGCGGACGGAACAGTTCCTGTCGGTGGCTGAGGACAGCCTCTCTTGTACTGGAAATCTTCAGTACGGGAAAAGAAAAGCCCCACCAACTTCTCCACCCAAACTTTGGTAAGAAGGCCAGATATTCATCAGGTTGTTATTTCTGCTTCCACAGCTGATGTTAAGAGCTGTTCTGTGCTGAGAAGAGATTAGGAGAAGCAAGAGGAAACTTCAGACAGAAATCTCAGGCTATTGGAGAAAGTTCTTTCATCTAAAATCAATCTGCAGTTAGGAGTGATGTACAATTGTGAAAATCTTGCTGCCTTTAGGTCATTTACAAGTAAATCACACAAAACAGGAATATGTGCTTGAGAAGAGTTCTGTGTTAGGACAGCATGACCTTTCCATGATCTGCTCCATCATTGACTAGCACAATTTCTGCTTGTAATTCATTATTCTGAAGCTGTTTAGGTTTTATCCATGACAAGGGCAACTTCCATCAATCAGTTCTTGAACCTGGAATTCCTGGCTCTCTAATTCAAATAGTGTTCAGCAGAAACCAAGATTCTCATTTTAATATTCACCTTTCTTGCTCTTATACATGGCACTTTGATCCACCACTGAAAAGTTGATGTTGTCTTTGACAGTGACGCTCTGTCAATCTGACATAACCTGAGAGACACTCAGGGTATGTTTTGCTGCTCAGTGAAAGACTACAGCACTTCAGTCATTAATAATTAAGCACAACTTTGCTACTGGACATAAGATCTGCTTCCGTTCCTACGTACGTTTACATTTATTTTTACACTCATCACACTGCTGTTGGATATATACTGTATGACCTGCGGGCACATGGTCCAGTGTGTCTCCACTTACAGAGAGGACCACTACTCATGCTAACATCCACCTCTCCTATGAGGACAGGCTGAAGGAGCTGGGGCTGTTCAGCCTGGAGAAGAGAAGGCTTCGGGGAGACCTGAGAGCAGCCTTCCNTTAAGGAGGTCTCCTAGGAGAGACTAAATCAGATTAGAGAAGGCTTGCTTGCAACTGAAGCTGAACTGAAACAGTTTCTTGCCCTTTCCCTCGTGCCATAGTGTTGGTTATGGAAGGATATATTTTAAGAAGAGAAAAGCACACTGTATCATTTTCTCTTCCAGCCTGCAGAGTTTTGGGTCCTGCCTCTGCAACCTCATTTAGGGAATCAGTCTTCAAGGCTGACCATGAAAAGGGGGCTTGTTAGGCTCTGCCTTGTTGCTGGCATCCTCTTATTGTCACATCCCACCGGGTGCATCAGGATGTGAGGTTGCCATTTCTCCTGCCAGCCCTTGCCCTTCTTAACAGCTCTGACAGCTCTGATCCACTTCGTCCCAGCACTTGCTTTGAGCAAGGTTCACACAAAGGTGTCTGTGTCCAGCCCAGTCACTGCTGTATCACGCTGCTGTCAGCCTTCTGGATGGCTGCTTAGGAAATAACCTCTGTGACCCACAGCCTGAACTCCAGCACGATTCCTCATTTGACTCCTGCTTTTCAAAGATCAAGCTCTGCCTCTTCCTGCCTCTTATCCGCATTTCCCCAACTGCACTCAGTTCTTCTCTGGGCTGGTGGTGCCAAACCTCTGCCAGGCTGGCCAGTCCTCTCCTGCTTGTTCATAAGCGATGTTACAAGTGTTTGGGGTTTTGATCCCTCAGGGGACAAGGCAGAAATTTGGTTGAAGCCTTAAGGTCACTGGTACAAAAGGCAGTGGTGGTGGTTCAAATTCAGAAGCAAGCGGGGCTTCAGGAAGCACTACACTGTCTGGTGTGTTTTCTTGTTATTTCCAAAGTTACCTAACACATAACTACTTCTTCTTGGGAAAAAGGCTTGTTGTATGAAAGCTTCTTTTACAGAAAAGAGGAAACACAAGACTTATGGAGGAAAGGGAGATGGGGCAGGTTCCTTCTAGAGCTTTTGTGAGGCTACGAATGTGAGAAATACCTTTCACAAGAAGGACTTTCTTACTTTTTATTTACTTACACAGAAAGGTCACAAAAGGTGTGTTACTGAAGCTGTGAACTGGTGAGCTCTTGTGAGGGAAGGGGAGCCTAACAAGACACAAGACTGTGTTTAAGGCTGAGGGGAAATAAAAGAGAGAAGCCTCCAAAGCCCAGGACAACTAAAGCTTGTTACGAAACCAGAGAAATCATTCTAGTGTGAAGCAAACCTGAGCTTTGCATTAAAAATGTAAATGTGATTGAAGTAGCATAACCAGATTAAATGCATTTGACCTCCACAAGCATAAAAGATGCTCTAAATACACTGAAACAGCAACAAACAGCTGCACTTCCTTTTTCACTGTGTTATGGATCACAGGAAATTTATTTAAAACAATGGAGCAATTTCAAGCCTGTAAAGATTTGCATTTCTTTTAGAGCAATTAATAGGAGAAAATAAGGCTGGTTTGGGAAACAATGCCTAAAGGTACAGGAAGACTTCTGAAAACTGCTTCTCAAAGTCTTTGAATGTGACTGATTTACCCTCAAAAATTAAGTCTGAACTGTCCAGGGGTGACTGAATCTTTCAATACAAGCTCACATCTCAACCTTCAGTACACTGCTGCCTTACGGGAGCAGTTGATGGACATTTCTTTCTGCTTTTATGATTTTTTTTGTTGTTGTTGTTGTTGTTATTTTATCCCAGATGAGTGCCAGAGTCTGGTTCACTGCATCACCATACATCACACAGGCATCGCCATACTGGCAGAGCTGAGCAGGGACAGACAGAGGTGGCTTAAACCCACACCACCACCAAAGAGACGTTAATCAAATCCCAGCTTCAGCTTTCAGAAGGCTGCCTGCAAAATGCTGCGTGGGATAAATGCAAGAAAACATCACCCAGACGCAAAGGAACAAACCAAAGTGATGTGAAGGGGAATTAAAATCAGCAGCCAAACGTTCCCAGCTAAGCCTGGCTTTTTATGCATTCTAAGGGATAGCTGTGCAACATTGTCCCTCAACTGGTTTCCAAACGGAGAGGTAGTTCTTCAGTTAAAAGAGAAGTTAGGAACAATGAATAAAGAGAGTAATTTGGATTTTCTTGTCACAGAATCATTGAGTAACTTCAGCTAGAGGTCCCTGCCCAGAGTAGAGCTACCACCTCAGCTAGGTCAGGCTGCAGAGATCCTTGCCCTGTTGAGTTTTGAAAAGTCCCAGGGAGGATGATTCTCCCCTTCCCTGGGCCCTATTCCAAATTTGCATCAACCTCCCCACAAAGCATTTTTTCCTTATATTCTATCTTAATTTCCATGAAACGTGTTTCTTGCCTCTCATCCTTTCACTGGGTATCTCTAAGAAGAGGCTGGCTCTGCCTTCTCTCTAGTCCTCTTTGGGTGGCAAGATCTCCTTCAGCCTTCCCTTCTCCAGCCCCCTCAGCCTCCCTTTGCTCAACCTGCGCACCCGCTCCAAGCACCTCAGTGGCCCCAGTTTACCACTAGTTTACCCCTTGTTTTGGGAGATCCAAACCTGAACACTGCATTTCCGATTCAGGGGGGAACAGGCAAGACTTAGTCCCAAATTATTTCACACAACTTCATTTTCTTCAAGTCATTAAATATATGTATAAAATGCTACAGTTAAAGCTGCGCTTCCTAAAACCAGGCAGCACCTTTTCCTCTCCTGAAACAAGTAACATGACAAACAACTGCAAGTGAAATAAATTTTAGAGCTGGTACCTGAGAGCACTTGAGGCAAAAAGGAAATGAGCGTGGCATCAAAAAGGTCATGACAAAATAATCTTTTATTTCCTGATCTCTGTTTTGCAAGAGGCGTAAGAAACAGACTGAGCATCTGGGCAAAGGTTGGATACACCAAGTGAGAACAGAACTGGGGGGCAATCAGCAGAAGCAGAGATGCCATGGTCCTCAACCAAAGCTTAGGTGAACGAATGCAAGTCTATTTGTGTGCAATAACCCAGTTCTGTTCAAGCCCATTGATGCTGATGTGCACATTATTAGAAAACTCGATTGTTCTGGGGTTTGGGACCTGATGTGAATGAAACATGAGCTATGTCTAACACTGGGACTTAACTACATACAGATTAGTAGTGTCTCTAATTTGGCAGCACCACAAGCCCTGTGGCCTGGCTGCCAGCAGCGCTGAGCAGTCGTTACTGTCCTGAAATCAGCCAGCTGTAAGGCTCTGTGCTGCTGGAAACCCCCAGCCGAGGGCTGAGCACCCAAAAAGTCTCCAGGAAGATCAGGACAACGGTTCTGCTGAGAGTGGAGGATTCTCCTGGAGAACAGAGGGAGCAGGTGGTGTCAGGGAGCTTCTGCGGGGGCTTGTGCCCCAGTTAATGAGGGAGCCAATAACATTATGATCCTGGTTATTTTAAAAATCTCAGTATATTGATCCAGTTACAATGGAATTTAAATACACCACTTTGGATGGGTTAGTATCACTACTACGGATGCTTTTTTCTATTACATTGTTTTCTACTTTTCACTGGACACTCCAGAAAGTTATTTCCAACTCCCATCCAGGAGTATCTTAAAAAAAAAAAAACAGAATGCAAACGTAATCCTGAGTATCTTGTTTATGCCAGAAGGCCTCATCTATTTGTTTGGTCACTGATGGGAAAAAAATAGCACAATTTGATCTCGCCAATCAGAACTGAAAGTACCAGTGTAATAATGCAATTTTCATGCTCTGTCATGTAGGAAAAACTTTACCATTTGTTTATCCAAATACGTATTAAAAAATAAACTTATTTCTTGAAAAGGATTGGTAAACAGAAGAAGTAGATAAAGTCTAAACTATGAATTATTTACTGAACCAGATGAAAATTAGTCATTTCTAATTCTTTATCATTTATGGGCTCTCTCTTGGTATTTTTGGCTGCAGAGGAGAGGTGGGATGGCAACAGTGACCTGGCTGGTCCCAGCAAAGCAGCAACACATTTGCAGGGGAATTCCTATGGAGCACAAGGCTGCCAGCAGGGCAGGGGGGTCTTGGGGGACCCCTCCTCTTTTTTAATGCGTCCCTGATGCCATCAGCTGGAGAAATACAGACCCTCAAGCTGAGATTTGGCAAAGCATTCTCCTCTTCCCCCTCACCAGGGTTTCACGAGGGCTCAGTGCAGGCAGAGAGATGCAGGTAACAAACCAAGGACCACCAGCTCATGGATCTCCAGTTCAATTTAAATATCTTAAATGCACACATTGCTCAGCATCAGGCTCCTGCTGAAGAACTGGCCAAGCAGCAAACACCTTGAAAGTAACCAGTTGATACAGTGCAGTGAGTTTTCTGCAGAGCTGCAAATCAGGAGAACGTAAATTTATCGTACAGCTAAATTGAGGAAAACAAGGGCATGCTACTAGGAGCTTTCTGCTTTATTAAGTAGACACCTCCTCATTCATGTGGAAAAATTTGTCCAATTTGGCTAAATAATTAATCACCGAAGGGTGACTGGTGATTAATGAACAGTATGAAGACGTTCTGAGGTGTGTGTTCATCACAGCAATTTTTTTTCATCCCAGTGATTTGTGCTTATTTTACCGCTGGAGTCTCTGCAATGTTTGGGTTGGGGGGATGCACATGACGGTGATAAATATCTGCCCATTTCAGAATTTGAGATGGAGCCCCCATCTAACCCTGGAAAGGAGTAGCCACCCCATGGGCATGGGTGCACCTTACCAACCTGCCAACAACTGACGAATTTCTCAGAATCACAAGGGCAGCACAGACTGACATGGCCAGTGGAAAGAGCTCTTTCAGCTGCAGCGAGCAGTGCCCTTCTGCACTGCTTATAGATGTAAAGAGGCTGGGGGTAAAGATCAGATTCCAAAATATCCTGAATCAACAACTCCATTCTGCACTACTTAAGTAGCCAACTTGATTTCTGGACCCCTCCACGCTGTGGAGGATCACATGCCTGACCACAGAGGAGCATGAGAGGGTGATGAATTCAGGTAGGTTTAGCTACCGTGATCTCAAATTAGGGCATGCAGATCCACATGCAAAATGATTTGTAAATCTCACCATGAACTTTGGGGAGACCCAGAGCTGGCCAGCACCAAAATTCCACACACAATTCCTCCACAAATACAGGCATGGTACCATTTCCTTGGGAACTGCCAAAATGAGGTAACTCCACCAGCTTTGCCATGAAGGCAGGAGCTGGATTACACCAAGGGCCATGCTACCAGGGTGGCAAAGAGCAGGACTGTAATGAATAAGGAGCACCACACTGGCAGTGAGGAAACATAACTGCAAGCTACCGCATACCACAGCTCCTGAAATCTAGCCATAAAACCTCTTATTTGTTACCTAAATTATTCTGCCTAACATCCACTTTGTGTGCTCAGCCTTTCCCGTACACTTTTGTTTAATGCTTTAAAGTTGGGGATACTAACTATGGGGAGAGGATAAACCATCAAATTCTGCTGGCAGGTACTATAAATGAATACTGAAGTGGTATTTTCCTCAATACAGACCCATTCTTATCTCATCCCCTTCCATAACAATTCCCAGCTGACGCAGAAATGCTCCCAGCCTTGTCCCAGACTGTTAGGGTGCGTACAAGTTGCCGTTGATGATGTTCTTGTAGACAAGTGCCTCTAACACTTTCTGACGTTGCTGGAGAGCCTCAAAAGATGTTGAGTGACTGCTCTGCCCCTCAAGCTTATTTAAAGCACTGGGGCGTGTTAGAAGAGGGACACCCACAGAGGTGAAACTCCATTCTGGACATTCCGGTGCTGAGTCTGGGGTGATGAATTCTCCAAACAGGGTATTTCTGGAGTAGGGTCTTCTTCTGGACCAGGGAAAGCCTGCTGAGCCCCTTCTCTACTCAGAGAAGAAAATCCCTTTCTTCATTATTAAACTCTTTATTTTTTATCAGCATTGGACCCTGCTTCTGCGGAAGCCCACTCCCAGTTTTCCGTGGACACCACAATCCTTGAGTCAGTGAAGACCCTTGGGTTTTGCCAGAGAACGGCCACTAGCCCCTCAACAGCATCTCTTAACCTTCCCCCAAAAGCAATTCCTGCAACGTTAACCACACATAATCTCTGTGGAGAGATTGCAGAAGTTATCCTGTACCAAAGAGAATATATGATAAGCTGCCTTTGGCTCCTGAGGACACAAAGGAGAGGGGGCTTACTAACAGCCATGGCCCTAACTCATTAAGTTGTGGGAGGACCCACAACTTCTTTTAGGAAGAAGTTCTTTGCTGTGAGGGTGGTGAGGCACTGGAACAGGTTGTCCAGGGAAGTTGTGGCTGCCCCATCCCTGGAAGTGTTGAAGGTCAGGCTGGATGGGGCTTTGAGCAACCTGCTCTAGGGAGAGGTGTCCCTGCCCATGGCAGGGGGGTTGGAGCCTGATGATCTTTAAGGTCCCTTCCAACTCCGACCATTCTATGATTCTATGATTCTATGACCCTGTTCACCACACCATTTTTCTTCCACTCTCAAGCTGCTTTGCTTCAGCTCCTCTGTTTTAAACTTACAGGTTTTAGACTCAGATGAAAGGTCTGCTGATGAACCGATGGAATTTTTGGTGACAGAGCAGGACATGCACAAGAATAAAGAAAAACAAAGCAACTTCAGCTCTGCTAACCCTTCTCTTTCAATGTCAAAAAAATGTTATTGATTAGCAATTTGAAATTAGGCGTGATGTCAGCTTACTCCAGTTCCCTGTGCTCGCTCCTCAGCTCTTCCTCAATTAACTTGAAAGCTGGGCAGGGTAAGCATTTTTATTGGTAAGCTAAGAAATGCCTCCGTCAAGAGTTTTGTTTTATTTTATTATCACCATAATGACTGAGCTTTGGATTAAAGGACTTTTTTCCCTCCCATTTTGCTCAGCACTAGAAAACCATCAGTTCCTTCGCTTTGTGTTATCCAGCAGCATTTTTCACGTTTTTTGAATTTTCTCATTTCAGGCAGAATCCTAACAGCATCTTATAATCAGGACTGTAATCCTCCAGCCTCCCCACATCTGCCACTTGGATGAATGGTCTTAAAAATAAAAAGAGAACGATTCAATTAACAGTTTAGGGAGGGGGCTTACATTAGGCTGAGCATTTCTTCAGCACTAGAGAAATTGTGGCAAAAATCATTAGTATTTCCTTCTAAGAATGAAATAAAGGAATTTTGAGGCAAGAAAAACTGCTTTAGGTTTAATGTGCCCATGCTTTTCAAAACATGATTTCCAGACATCTTTGTTTCCTGCATTTGTTTTTGTGAATGAAATAAAATTTAGCCATTTCTAGTATCCCAGCAAATGCCACACAAATATTTGAAATTAATTGGATAAAAATTGC
The DNA here is from genome assembly GCA_013400375.1 of Thinocorus orbignyianus. Taxonomy (NCBI): domain Eukaryota; kingdom Metazoa; phylum Chordata; class Aves; order Ciconiiformes; family Thinocoridae; genus Thinocorus; species Thinocorus orbignyianus. The sequence goes on from VXBW01003416.1 coordinate 234,735, forward strand.
AGACTGAATAGACATCATCTTCAGTGTAGGAAGAATTTGGAGCAAAGTATAAAGAGGTCAAAGAGAGGATCTGGGGTCAATAGCATTCAAATTGACTCAAAATAAGTGAAGCTGGTGGCTTCCAACTTGCTAATGTAAAATAAAAACCAGGAATCAGGCTTCAAAAATAACCAAGCAATTGAGATGGTTTCTATATCTTTATTTGGGCTGTTTTTTATTTTGCTCCCAATTCTTAGGCTCAAAAAGGATATTTACTGTATAGCTTTTCTCTAAAGTGAGGAAGAACCCCTGAAAAGGGAGGTTGTGCAGTCACCATGCGAGTCCAGGCTCCACAGAAGCAATTTCAGGCACTACAGAAAACTACAAATCTCTCAAGATCTGCAATTGGACCAGGAAGAGTGACAAGACTCTTAAATACCCTGCCCACCCAAATTTGAGAAGGTTTTGCCAATTCTCTTCTGCCAGAGCTTCTCTTCCTTCACACTGTTGCAACGAATAAAGGGCCAAATCTTGTCTTCTGAACTCAGGGTTTAATCATGGACTTCAGAGGACAAAGGACAGGTCCTTCTGTGCTCTCTGAACTGCTGCTGGCTCATAAGAAAAGCTCTTTACCTTCCTCGGGGCTTACACGGGACACAAATGAACTCAGAAGTTTGCAAAATTGAGTTCTTAGACCCTGCAGAGGCATCAGGTTTTCTGGCTGCGAATCCACCAGCTTCACCCCTCATTTGGGATTTCATATCCTGTAAATCCAGGAGAACCAAAGGGAGCTGGATACTTAAGAGGAGTAGGCTGTAACTCTGCAAAGTGGCTGAAGAAAACTACTTCTACCATAGGTAATTAATTATGAGCCTGCATGATATTACTGACCGCCTGGCTCTTACTCTCCGGGTGACCAGCAACTGCTCCTGCCTCAGCTGGCAGTGAAGCACTTCTTCATTTCACTCTCTCCTGCCCAAACGAAGCAGAAGAGCCAACACACTGCCTCCACCTCCATTATTTGTCTCTTTTTCATCGCTCACCCATTTTGACCATCTTCCCTGTGTCTCCCAGGTAAGCATGGAGAACTCATGTCAGATACAAAACTGTATCCCAGACGGATGGGAAAGGCCAGACAGAAGAGCCAAACCACAACCTCTTTTCATTTGTCATGACTCAATCTAATGTCTCTTACAACTTCTGGGTTAGCCAAGCCAAACATAAAACAGAACAGATCCCTGGTTACGTTTGTGCGGCAGATGTGTCTCTTTCTTCAGAACTCATTAAAACAACTGCTTTCATCTCGTTAGATTCCTAAAACATTTCCAACAGGACTAGATGTGTCATGTCAGAATATGACAGGCAAATTTCTTTTAAGGTTTTAAAACTAGGTTGAAAGAGGAGAAACTATGCAGTTCATTCTTGTCACTGAAAGATATTTTTACTTTTATGAGTCCCTAAAACAAGAAGCAAATTAAGAACTGCCAAGGAAAAGGCAAAACCCCAAATCTAAAATGTATTCCGGTGTGCCTGCTGATATTGTTACTGCTTTCCTTTGAAATCTCCCACAGTCTAATAACAAGAACCTTAAGTATAAAAGAATGAACTATGGTCGTGACTGTTTTGGCTTATAAGCACAGTTAATAATCCAAAAGGAAGGAAGTAAGTGCTGAAAACACAATTTCCCTTTGTAACTACAAGCCAAAATGAACAGCCTCACTTTCCTCCGTTCCCAGCACATGTTCCTGCCTGCTTCAGGGGTGATGTCCCTGTGCGGTGCCATTGCAGGGCCTGGAACGCTGCACCCTCCACATCCAGGGATGCACCAAAGCGTCTGGGAAGGAGGTGGGACAATCCCTCATGCCCTGGCCGGAGACTCTGCCTTCCTCCAGGCAGGCAATGACGGATTCTCTGCCATGCCTACACTGCACAACAACCCCAGCAGGCAACCCTCTACTAGGTACAGGTTTTGCTGTCAAAACAACCCCAACCAGAGCGGTCTCTCCGTGGGGGCCTGAAGAGCAACAGGGTGCTGTACATCCTGTACCAAATCCCAGAGCAACACCGGAGCAGCTCTTGGGAGAATGACACAACTCCAGCTCCTTCCCCTGCTTACCAAAACCCAGCCCAAATACTGCCCGTGGCTGCCCTACTTTGGGGCTGTAAGTCACCGAAATCCTGGAAAACACGGCAGGAGAGAAGTAAGAAGGAGGTCTCTGCCTGGCCTGACACCCTGAGGAGTGGGACAGACCACGAAGATGCAATTGGAAGCCCTCTCCCCCTGGCAGAGGCAAAGCATCCCCACGCTACAAACTCCTGTGGGGCGAGGTATTCCCAGGGGAAGGGGCTGTGAGTGTGAAATCCCTAAGGGCTCAGGGACACAGGCAAAGAGCACTGGAGTGGGTGTTCACAACACATCGTTTGGTTTCAATGGCATTTACCACCAAATTGCTGAGATGGGCTGTAAAACCGGTGGGCGGGGATTGCTCCTCACTCCGAAGAAGTTCATTAGATTACAAGTAATTCAGTTACACGGGGAGCAAGTGGAGCCTGGGGCTGCTTTGAGGGGCTTTTTGTAAAAGGTCAAAACAATATATCAGACAGCTATTGGGGCTGATGGCTGTTGGGGAGAAGATAGTAGGTATTTAAAGATAAGTGTTGTACTCCAGTGTATTTTTCTCGTGGTTGCATATTCCCATCCTTCTCACACATAACATAAAAATATTTTGGGGGAAAAAAAGAAAAAAAAAGGCATAGGAAAGCAACATATCAACTGAGATACTGCCAGCATTGCTGGTGAAGTGAGACATGGTTGTGCTGGAGGACATGCAGGGCTGAAAGCTCCGGCATCTTGTGAAAGGGAGCCCAATCCAGCTCTCTGCTCCCAGCTCAGCAAGGGACAGAAACTCCTGCTTCTGCAGAGGCAAAATCCAAAAGCAAACCCCTAAACCCGAGATTTTTCCCGTGAAGCCACATCTCCTGAACACCACAGACATCATTAACCCCTGGTTTGGGAAGGTGTGCTGCCCTGCTTCACCATCCAGAACGGCTGCTGCTGAGTACGTGGCAGGACCTTGCTTTTGAAGCCAAGCCAGCTAACTCAGCCCTTCTGAGTTAGCACAATTAAACACTGAATTCCCTAGAAGCTTCACACTGATGGCAGCGGATGGTGTCCCCCTCTGAGTAGTCCATCCCTGCTCACCACTGAACCGTGGCACGTATTTAAGTATTCTGCTGAGCACCAGCAGACAAGAGATATGCTTGGTGTCTTCCTAGGCTGGGGCTTTTGATGAATAAACACACTGATTACAGTTATACATCAAATCATAGAATCATAGAATGGTCAGAGTTGGAAGGGACCTTAAAGATCATCAAGTTCGAACCCCCCTGCCATGGGCAGGGACACTTCTCCCTAGAGCAGGCTGCTCCAAGCCCCATCCAGCCTGGCCTTCAACACTTGCAGGGATGGGGCATCAACAACTTCCCTGGGCAACCTGTTCCAGTGCCTCACCACCCTCACAGCAAAGAACTTCTTCCCAATATCTCATCTAAATCTCCCCTCTTCCAATTTAAAACCATTACCCCTCGTCCTGTCACTACACTTCCTGACAAAGAGTCCTTCCCCAGCTCTCCTGGAGCTCCCTTCAGATCCTGGAAGGCTGCTCTCAGGTCTCCTCGGAGTCTTCTCTTCTCCAGGCTGAACAGTCCCAGCTCTCTCAGCCTGTCCTCACATCCCCACAAAAATTTCCTAGAATAACAGCAGGCTTGATTCCACGCCACAGTCCAGGTATTCCAGAAAAGAAGATCACGTATTCCAAGTTCTGCACGTGCTCAACATTTATTTCAAGATACAAGATCTAAAAAGTGTTGACATCCATTGCAGTCCTACATCAAAGTGAATTTTCTGAGACGGGGCACTGAGAGTGGAAGATGAATTTCTCGTGCAGTAACTCTTACCCTCTGGCTTAGATCTTCAAAGGAGGCCCCAGATTTGCTTGATTCAAGCTGGTTTTTAGTTTGAGCTGAGTGAAAACAGAGCCTGGTTCTGAACACTATGGCACACTGGAGTCTCGTTGGCTTACGTGGCACAACCATGCCTTTCTGGACCATCACTATGACCAGTTCAGCCCTGACCCTGCGTTTTGGGGCATGGGTGAAAGTGTCTGGACTGCAGGACTGGTTGTGAAAAAATAACAAAGCAAAACTAATTATCCACAATGGGTGTAGTCAAAACGTTAAGGCTATCAAAAGGACCTTGGCTGCCAAGAAAAATGCTATTCCTAGTTCCTGCATTGGCTCTGTTTGAGATGAGCTTCCAGTTCCACCTCTGTGCCATTCACGAGTACCTCCTTTTTGGCTGGATAACTCCCCGCTCACCAGCTAAAAGGTATCTCCAAATATTTCACTGAAACATACTTAATTAATTTTATGAATTCTAATCCCCATCCCAGCCACAATCTCAAATTATTGTAATTTCTACCTGTCACTTCTTCTGCTGCCTGATATTTCAAGGATTAACTGGATCTTCTTAGTCCTCTGTAACAATGTCTGCTCTCTGTTCCTTTGTCTTAGCATTTTCTCATCTGTCTACAGAATCCTGTGCTTCTTTTCAAGGCAATATCCAAGTGTGAAGCTGTTTTAGCCACTCACGAGGATGAGATTTATCATCTAGAAGCACACCAATAACACAGTACTAAAAAAACCCCAAAATAGCAGTCTCTTTCATCAAAATCTAATGAACATGCGATTTAATCTTTATTAAGAATTCATCAGGTTCTCAGCAAGCCTGTCTAACGGAGCTTGACCAGGTGAAATGCTATATTAATTTTCAGGAATCCTCATTTCCCCAAGTTGTTCTCCTGCCCGTGGCTCTGCCCGGTGCCCGTGGCTCTCTCCAGATGCCTGCTGCTGTGCTCAGAGCAGCACCACTGTCCCCACCCTGGCCTCTGCACAGTTCGCTGGAGTTTCCACACTGATGGATGCCTCCCAGTTGCCAACACCACGAGCCCTTTCACCAGAGCAGCCTTCTTGGCATTTTTAAGTCAGGCATAGCATGCAAGCCCAGCAAGTGTTTTTAAGACTGTTACATGGGGGAAAAAATAAAATAAAATGATATCTGTATATATATAAAATGGCGTATATTTCAGTCCTCAACATCCTGATCGAGTCCAGCAAACAGGTTATTATTTTGATGCAATTTGCTCCAGAAAAACAAAAGAAAAACAAGAGTGACTGTACACTAATTGTGTAAGCCGGCGTGGTCACCGCCTGCCCGCGCTCCCACCCATGGGCTGTTGTGGTACCTACAACCTCTCCCTTCAACCCAAAGCCATCGCCCGCCATTCCAGCATCCTTTTGCAGAAGCAATTCCTAGAGATTAAATAATTTATTGGTCTTCATCTGCAGTAACATCTCCCCTGATCCACCTCCCGGCACGCAAACAAGTGCAAACCGAACCCACCCCACCCCAGCCATGAATCCAGCTGTCGGCGTGGAAAGCCGCTTTTCGAACCGGGAAAAGGGGAAGCTCAAAGCCTTGACAGCAGTGGGGAACACAAATGTCGGTGGGAAAAGCTGTGGAGGCCGCCGTGGGCTGGAGGCCAGCCTCCTCCCAGCCCCGCAGCGCCTTGGGGAAAGCACCACCTGGGGCGGGGAGGATGGCTGAAGTCCCCTAGGAACCCCCGAGGGCTTGGCCTCAGCGGCCACAAGAGTTGATAAGAGAAATATCCAGGTCACCCTTCTCTGGATGCAGAGAGGAGCTGGGATGCAGGCCTGGGATGTGGCGATGGGGGACTCGCACTCACACTCACACTCACACTCNCCCTTCGGCTCTTTCCGACCCCCTTCGGCTTCTCTCCCGAGCGCTCCCCGAAGGCAGCCGAGCGCGCTGCCGGCGGGAGGAGCCGAGCGGGGCCGAACAGCGCTGCCGGCGGTTCGGGTCCCCGCTGGGCGCTGTCCACCACGCCAACCGCCTGAAAAGCCGCAACCCCGGCCCCGCAAGGCCCCCTTCGCCCGCAAAAACACCCCCATTCCCGGGGTTGCGGGGAGCAGCCTGGACCCTCCGCTCCACGCACCCCTCCCAAGCAGGGAGACGGAGGTGTGTGTGTT
>VXBW01003416.1:242110-299186 GCA_013400375.1 Thinocorus orbignyianus
CCCCACCGTGGAGGCCCAGCGCTGCCATACCCTGGCTTAGAGGCCCAGGTTCCCCAAAGGCCTGAGGGCTGGTGTACCCCAGCACCCCAAAGGCCTGGGGCTGCCATACACCAGATCTGTGGCCCAGGCTCCCCAAAGACCCTGGGGACCCCACTGTGGAGGCCCAGAGCTGCCATAACCCAGCTTAGAGGCCCAGGTTCCCCAAAGGCTGGGGGCTGGTGTACCCTGGCATGGCAGCCTGGGCTCCCTGAAGGCCCAGGGTTCCCAAAAACCCAGGGTCTTTGGGGGACCTCAGCATGGAGGCCCACAGCTGCCATGCCCTGGCTTAGAGGCCCAGGCTCCCCAAAGGCTGGGGGCTGGTGTACCCCAGCACCCCAAAGGCCTGGGGCTGCCATACACCAGATCTGTGGCCCAGGCTCCCCAAAGACCCTGGGGACCCCAACGTGGAGGCCCAGAGCTGCCATACCCCAGCTTAGAGGCCCAGGCTCCCCAAAGCCCTGGGCCTGCTGTACCCTGGCATGGAGGTCTGGGCTTCCTGAAGGCTCAGGCTCCCCAAAGACCCTGGATTCTTTGAGGCACCCCGACATGGAGGCCCAGAGCTGCTGTACCCCAGCTTAGAGGTTCAATTTCCCCAAAGCCCCAGGCCTGCTGTACCCTGGCATGGGCTCCCTAAAGGCCAAGGCTCCTCAAAGGCCCCAGAGCTGCCATACTCCAGCTCAGATACCTGGGCACCCTGAAGGCCAGGGGCTGCTGTACATCAGTGTGGAGGCCCAGGTTCTCCTAGGGTTCCCCAAAGGCCTGGGGCTGGTGTACCCCAGCTCAGAGACCCGGGCTCCCCAAAGGCTGCAGGCAGCTGTACCCCAACACAGAGGCTTGGGGTCTCCAGAAGCCCGAGCTCCCCCAAGGCCAGGGCTGCTGTACCCCAGCATGGAGGCCCAGGCTCCCTGCAGGCTCTGCAGATCCTCCATGGCTCCCGTGCCCACGCTCTGTGCTTGGATCTACCCCGCAGTGCGGCATGTGTAGCCTGCAAGGAGCCCTTCTCCAGCTCCTCCCAGTTAAATCATTTTGATCAGCGCTTGCTACGCGAATCGTTTACGTGCTGGATGTAAGGCATCAAGTTTCACCACCATTTTGGATTATGTTTTCCATCACTGTAATTAACAGGGTTTTTTTCTTTTTTTTTCTTTCTTTTTTTTTTCCTCTGTGTTCAGTGCAATCACAGATCTCTTCTCACCAGATGGCCTGCCGTCTTGTCATAACCATTCCACGACATCTAACAATTATTTAGGAATTCTAGTGAGTTAATATCCTACAATTTTCCTGACACATTTTGCCTTTTCACAAGATTAGAAATAGAGGAGAAAATGAATGTCAGTGGGGAAAAGAAAATAAATCGGACTTTGTTTAAAACCCTTTCCTACTGGCCCAGACAAGTCACGATATATTCAACTTTAATCCATAACATTGACTGATATGTGACAGTCTGACTATAAAAAGATCTAGGGAGGGAAGAGTGAAGTGTTGAGTGCAGCAAGCTAAAATGCATCAAACTAAAATGAGCAAAATCAAGGACTGCTGCCTGGTATATGGAGAGGACACCCACCACTTCAATAAAGAAGCAGCCTGCAAAGGGAGATTTGGTTGTTGGGAAGTAGATGTGAATGATGAAGCTGCTGTTTGGCCTCTAAAGCCAGCTCCACCTCCCTGCCAGAGAGAAAACAGCTACAGGAGGCTGGGCAGGAGTTTCCCTTTGTTGTGGGAAGGAAATGCAGGGTTGGGGCTGCCTTGCAGGGCTCAGGGAAGGCAGTGGCCTCGTGTTGGGTGTCGGGGAACATACGCTTCCACTGTGTTGGTTTGTCACTTTGGACCTCTGTTCACTGCCCCCAATGGGATCTTCTGCCCTGTAGTCCTGAGTTTTGCAGTTCCCACATTTGGGTCCCTTCCATTAGGGGTAGGAATATGATTTCTAATAGCACTTAAAGTATTTTAAGCATGACTTCCCTGGTGCTTTCCTTCAAAACAAGCCTCATCTCCTCCCAGCGTCATTTCCCATCCTGCCTTCCTCCCTGAACACATTCATCCTATTTTTCCTCCACACCTCTGAAATGAAAGGGAAAAACATGGCATGTGATTAGCAAGGTGAAGGGGAGATGTGAGACAGAAGCAAATGAATGCAAGCAAAAGAGAACACATAAATAATGTTAGTGTATTCAGGGAACAGTAATATTTACCACACATTTGTGAGCTAATAGGTACTGTATATTTGAATTTTGGGTAATTTATTTCTGGAATCCCAGGGGAGCAAGATGGACAAGCAAGTCTACCACATGTGTTCAGCAGGGAATGAGTGGAGATGGGAGCGGTTGCAGAGCAGTGCCTGCTCTTTCATATTCGCGCAAATCTCTTGTGTAAAATCAATAGGATCAGAATTTCAATCAATAAGTTTCATTTCAATGATTCTAGCCAGAGGGCATTATGGAAAGTGCCGGATAGGAAGAGCACAATCAAGAAATCCAGAGGCAGTTTCCTCGTGAGATGGCTACACTTACTTCCCATCTTCTCCAGCAGCTTGACAGCCTTGGAGTCGTATTGGGATAGTCTCCAAGGGGTTTACTAAGAGAATTAGTCTTTTGTATCAGCCTCTGGCTACTTGTTATCTGACAAATTTGTAGCCTGCACCTCCTGCCGTGGAGAAATGGCAGAAAATGGTTTTCTGCTTGAGCAGTGCAGGGTCTGCAGTCAGCCCTTTGTCCCACGTACATCCCCGTCACTGCATGAACACCTGCTAATTTCTTTCTTAAGGGAAAATCAGAAATGGGCAAGTCTTCTCCTTGCTCTCTCAGCTCTTGGAAAGATTCAGGGGAGCAGCTGTGAGATTGAGCCATTTTTATGCTGTTGTTAATTGAGCAGAGCTGATGGAAATGTTTCCTTTGACATTTTCTTCGAGGGAAGTTACATTTTTTGGAAAAATCTGCTTATTCATGGCAGACAAACTTTGAGAACTTGAAAGAGAAAGGCTTGCCTCCCCCACCAAACAATCAAAATACATCCCAGCCTACTTGGCTTTTGAAATAAATATGTTGGGTTTGTTGCTGAAAATGATGTTTCCATTTTTCAGGAGCTGACAGAAGTCCTCTCTTAATAAAAAGTGGTTGCTGGCAGTAACAACTTCACATGAAAATAGGCTTCTTTTTTTTTTTTTCTTTTTTTTTTTTTCTTCTCTTAAATGTGGCAGAACCTCTCCATAAAAGGTGGGGAAGAGAAGCTTTTTTTTCTAGGCATTCCTGTAATTAAATTATTTCACTCCAGGTGCATAAAGAACACTCTTCTTTCTGCTTGGACTGTTACCTTTACAAACCTAAGAGTCAGCAGTGTATTTTATACCCAGTCCTTGTTCTCCTGTATCTCTGTTCTGGGCCTTGACACAAACAGGCTTCTTTCTGCAATCAGTGCTCACCCATTCTGCTAGAAAAATCGAGAGTCTTTTCTTTAGGAAGTGAAGGATGATGACAGAACTGGCAGATGCCTTTGGAAAACTGTGTGTTTTGGTTTTGGTGGTGTGGGACTGATGATGACTTGGTGATCTCAGGTGTGTTGTCTTCCTGCAGGTGACGGGTGTCTCCACTAGTTCTCCTGGCTGCATCCAGACTGGACAGAGATGTTCCCTCCAGCACACCCCACCTCTCCCCAGGTCGGGGGTTTGTAGGATACTCTGCCTTGTTTTATCTCCCATGGAAACGGAGGAGGTGGTGTGATGAGGTGTTAACCAGGGAGCACATCTGGACCCAAGACTTAGGGAGCCTTTCTGGGTCTCACTGTCCGGACATGGCCCAACCCCTGCCACTGCACATGTCCTTGGCTGTGTGTGCCTCACAACTTGCCAGGAGGTGGTAAAACGATGGGGAAATTACACAGTGGGCCCCAGGAAAGATGAATCTTTGCTTTTAAGTCCTACTGGTACCACAAGACTCCTGCCACCCCAGCTGAAACCACAGCAGTAGTGGAGGGAGCAGCACGTTGGATGCCCTCCCTGTTAATTAGCTGACATTGCCTGTTCAGCGTACCCCTGGTGTCCCAGTGAGTGGTATGAAGAGCGAGTGGGGTGAATCCAGGGTGAGACGACCAGAGGAGGCAGACTGCAGCGCTTTGCAACTTGTCTTTCCCCTCCTACTCCAGGATTGTTCCGCCCAATCTATAATCTCACATTCCTTCACTACAATTTTAATGCACATGCTAATGGAACTGCCACCAATCCCACGGAGAGGCAGCAATGCATCCTAGCAGATCTTGCCATTAGGAAGTTTTCCCCGGATATTCAGCCCAATTTTTCATTCTTGAAATTGATGTCAATTACCCCACAGCTAAACCTAGTTATGCAGTGGAAGGCAGGTTTAAAATACTGAATGATCTCACTAAATTGGAGAAATGGACAGAAATCAATACAATGAAAGGCAATAAGAACGCCCATAAAGGTTAAGTGGTTAATGGAGGAAGGATTAATGAAATGCATGAATACTAGGTCAAGTTGCAAATATCCCTACTCCACTCTTAGCCATGCTGTACCCCACAACTATGTTCTACTCCAGCAAATCAAGTGAGGAAGCACCTTAGAATTTTACTGCTAGCTTGGAGAAGCAGAGACCAGTATTATGGGGATACAAGGTGTGAGGTGGGTTTATTGTATGGAAAATTGACATCAAACCAAAAATGATTTTAAAAATGTTTTTAAAAAATAATCTAGATATGACCTGCAATAAACTTGGCATCAAGAAGTTGGACAGCCTGACCAAGTTTAGAGAAATGCTAAAAAGTCCTACTTTTGTTCTTAGATTTTCATACCTACCTTGCTGGATGACGATAACTTCAGGGATTGAGAGTCAGTAACAGCTCCTCTCTTGGCATGAGGTGAAATTTTGGAGCCAGGGCTTACAGGGTTAGAAACACTTGCCGCCTGGAGTGGCAGTGGTTAACACATTTGTGTAACAGAGAGATACAACGGGCTTGTCTTTGAAGTACTTAGAATTAACCTTGGAAAGTTTTGCATTCAAATCTCTTGTGCCAGGGAGAGGAGAACAGAGAGAGACTGGGAGGTATTTGGGGGAAAGTAACAAATTCCAGATAGAAGATCTGCTGGGGAAGCGGAGGAGAACTGCCTGTACCAGGGCTGGAGTTACTCCTGGAGCTGAAGCTGTCTACCAGGCCCAGAAGATGCAGCTGAATGAGGCCCACACCAACGATTTCCCAAGGATCCAGATCAGTTTCTGCACAAGGAGGGGGTTTTGTTATATAAAATTAAAGGTTTCTATGACTTTTTGTGGAAACATTTATCACGTGGTCTGAAGTGGGACATCAGCTCAGTCTGCAGAGAGCCCCAAGTTATGGTTTATCAAAGCAAGAAGGAACTCATTGATATAACCCTTAATGAGGTGTGAACTCCACTCTGTTTTCTGCACTGGCTTTCACTTCCAGCTCTAAGGAGACTTTTCACTGTCGATGTTTTCCATTTTGTAGTGGTTCAGAGACGCATGGCGGATAAAAAGAAAGGTTTTAGGCCTAAAAAAAATAATAAATAAAATCAGAAAAGAAACAATTAACTATTTTGCTGCTCATCATTGAGAGGAAATCAGTGCAGATTCCCTTGTGAGTAGTTTCATTGTTGGGGACAGGTTTACATAAAGATGCATCATTTTCTGTCCCTTTATCCGATCCAATTTCTGCTTGCACCGCACTGCAGATATCCCTACGTCGGTGGCCATGTGAGAACCTAAATGGAACAGAACTAGGAGTGAGGAAGAGGCTCACTTCTATCTGCTTTCTGCAGTAAGGAACACATAATAGTGCAAATGATTCAGCAGGTCCACTAGTAACCTTGAAAAGAAGTGGAACTGAAGCTACACAACGTTGTCCTTCAGGCAAGGGTGAGATAGTGCCGAAAATGAGACCGGGTAGCTGACCTTGGCTTGGGGCTTGAGGATGACAAGGTCCCCGCCAGCCCTTTACCGTTCCTATTTCTGCACTACTGAGGGTGATGGTTTAGTAGGAATGAAATGATTCTTGCCGTGGTCCAGGGGTGCTGGTTAGAGACATGGTCTTGATTCCTCTGTGCTATAAATTCAGCCGTGGCTTGGTCTTGCTCAAGCTGAGCTTAACCATCTGCATTAAACATTCAGGCTCAAACATGCCACTGATTGCACACGAGTGTCATTTCACTCAGCCGCTGTCATCGGATGCAAGATTTGGATAGACACTTGGAGCAGCACCATTTGCAGCACTTCAGGAACATTCCTGTTTTTATATAAATGCTATCCATAAACCTTGCAGCTCTCATTCACACAAGGAGTCCTGATGAGTGATCTTGTTGAGGAATGCTAATTTAGTCCCCTGAAAATATGAGCTTGTATTTACTTCACAGCTCTCAGAAGCCAACTCAAATGTACCATTAGTTACCTACAACTCCTGCCCTTCTTCTCCGCCAAAACCTTTTGGTGTTTTTTTCATATGGAATTATCTCATTGTTCTGCTATTAGAAATAGGTGTTAAAATATTTAAAATAAGCCTCAGATTTACCAAGTGTTATTTCAGTGTCATGCAGAGCTTCCTGATTGTAAGTACCGATGTGATTCACGAAGGCTAAGCTTTAGCTGACAGAGGCTATAATCAGGGTAGGAAAAGAGACACTCCTCCAACACAGGATGAATAATAGGAATCATCTCTCACCTTTGATTTTGAAGAGAACCTACAGAGATTAGCTGTCCTTGGCTGAAGTTCACCTTCACGAGCATCCCTCACAGGGCTCTAAGTGAAGGACTTGCTTTCGCTGGGAGGGGATGGGGGAGAACGAATTCTGCACATGCAAAATGGGTGATGTTACTCTGAGAAGGTCATATTGAGGGTACTGACATCCCAACCAAGGATGAAACAGTACCTGAAGCAGACTCTGTATCTGGAGTATCAGTGCACTCTGTTCATATACAAATATTGGCCAGATACTAAACCTGATCCGGGTTTAAAAAGCAGGAAGAAAAAAGTAGTGGAGAAAAGATGCATCAAAGGTTATTAAATACACTAAATTACTGCCTCTGGCTGACAATGTCCCCAGGTAACAGGCTGTGAGGAGCTGTGAGTGTCAGAGGAGAGGGCTGTTATACATGTGCCTTGCTCATATATCTACCCTCTTACTGCTGGGCAGCCCCTTGGTCCAGCCTGGTGTCACCACCCCTACCTACTGAGTTCGACCAGGAAACACTGTAAAACTTGGCAAGAGGAGCACATTTCCCCAGAGGGTTGCTGGTGGCTGTTCCTCGTGGCTTCACCAGGCAGCAGCAAAACCTACCTTGATTTCAGTGGTGTCAGAAACTTAGCATCTGATTAGATCAACAGAGTTCTGCATTAGTGATTAAAATGTTGAAAAATGTATCAGCTTTCCAGTACTTCAAAGGGCGCTATGGAAAAGCTGGAGAGGGACTCTTGATCAGGGAGGGGAACCATAGGACACTGAAAGAGGGGAGGCTGAGATGAGATCTCAGGAGGAAATTCTTTGCTTTGAGGGTGGTGAGACCCTGGCCCAGGTTGCCCAGAGAAGCTGTGGCTGCCCCATCCCTGGAGGGGTTCAAGGCCAGGTTGGATGGGGCTTTGAGCAACCTGGTCTGGTGGGAAATGTCTGCAGGGAGTGGGACTGGATGGTCTTTAAGGTCCCTTCCAACTCTAACTGCTCTATGATTCCATGAAAATGCATCATCACAGCATGAAGAATCCAGACTTTGTAGCAGCCCAGTTTATCTGAGAGATATTTGACTGCTGCTTGGACCAGAAGATCCTAGGTCTGGCTGAAAATGCTGATTCTGTGGCTGAAGAAGTGATTTTCAAATGTACTGCATGAATTCCCTGATCTTCCAACAGAGTTGTGTCCAGGAGCTGGGGTGGGATTCCTGGCAACATGCATCAATAGTTCACATGAGTATTAAGCTGGCTGCCTCTTGCTTTTTCTCTCTGTGAATTCTTTGTGGAACATCATATTAATTTCTTCACCTCCTAGACTGGGACAATTACACTGAGTTATTAAACACCTGCCCTATTCCACCTTTCAGCAGGAGGTGATGAGAGACATAAATAGTCCAATAGTTTGGTGTTCGTGTTTGGGATGAACAGCATTGTGTCAATGCAAGATATTAATAGCTTGGCTTTTTGAGTAGAACACCTTTGGAAGAAGGTAGATGATCCCTCAGCGTATACACAAGAACAGTGTTTCTTTCTGCCCTCCCTCCTTTGCTTTGCTTGTTCTGAAGAACAAAGTAAGTCAATGAGAGTGGTTTTTTAGGTACCGACCATAAATGTGGTAGGATTTAACCTCCAGCTGCAAAGCTGGGCGTTGTTTGGATGAAGGTGTTGAGATGTAAGTCAGGCTGAATGTAAGTTCACTGCCTTCAACAGGCTGATGCAAAGATAGAATTAAAATGTGTTTTCTCCAAGGTGGACTAGCAGCCATTTACTCTTCTTGATAATAATCTGTGATTGTGCAGGGTTTGGAGATTAATGTGGCAGCCACAAATCTTCTCTGTCCCAGGGCAGACCTGACCTGCATGAACTTACTTCCAGAGCATGTATATCTCGGGAGGTATGTCACGATTGTCACCTGTACTCCTAGCAAGAGGAGGATGGCACAGGGGGATCTCTGCCTGCTCAGCTCCAAAAGTGGTGCCAGGCAAATAAAGCGTGCCTTGCCCTCCCATCAGCTGTGTGTACCTTTACCATCTGAGCACTAAATAATAAAGCCAAAGCCCAACAAACAACCGAGGATATATTCTGTGCGGTTTTGACATGAAAAAAAATAGTGAGGTCATGTAATTCCTCTATCCATTGTAGAAAATCGGTCATATGACTGGCTGGCTCAGGAATAAATACAGTTTTAATCTCTTCCCAAAGCCTACAACAAATCATTCCCAGTGAATCCCAGCTACATGAACAGAGATAATGGATATATTTGAGAAAAGAAAAACCTGCTTGTAAGTTGCTGGGTGAAGGGGTTGCTCTGCCACCCCAACCCCCACCTCTGAGCCAGGACAAGGCTCAGTGAGACAGACAGGACTGTGTCCGTGTGTCCAGATGTGACTGTGGCAATGACCCTGTGGTAAATCACCAGGAGCAGCCCAGGGATACCATCCTGCCTGGGGGCAGTCAGTCATCACCTCCTACCTTCTCCAGCAAGAGCACGCAGGGCATCGCTGGTTGCTGGGCGATGCTGGTGCCAAAGGGCAGTGCAAACACATGCTCGTGTCGCTGGGCTGGCCCCGACGGGGCTGGCAGGGCATGGATCTCTGCCTGTTTTTCTCTTTCCTTGAGAGAACTTCAGCCCCACGTCATGTTCTCTGATCCTGGCCTCCCCTGAGCGTCGCACTGAAACTGTAGTGGTTTTATTTCCTATGGAATACAAACCAAGAAGGAAATGAAGCTGTACATTATTGCCAGGAGGGTCACAAAGAGAACCCCAAATCTTGGGTGTCATCTTCAAAGGGGCTGCTCCATTCCCTATAAAATATTCTTTATAATTTCTGATACATGAAATACATGCTCAAGTCCCCAAGCATTTGCTCAAGACACAGTAATAGGAATACATTGCAGGAAACAGCAGAACAGGGCACAGAATCCTTAAATATATACCGACTTATCAATCAATATCTAAATCCCTTGGGTTCTGACCAGAGCAGGATATGTATGTCCCTGCTGGCACCCTCCTAAAGTCCATCTGGTTCCACTGGACACATAAGGAGAAGGATGGAAGGATGTGATTGTGCTGGGCAGATGGAAACCTAGCAAAATTCATTAATTTATGGAAAGAAGTGGAAAAGCCTTGTCTGAAGAACATCTCAACCTGTGCAAATCTTGGGTGTCAGAGATCCTTCTCTAGACCATGTTTTTCACTTCCTCTTTTCTTCTTGCTATGTTTTTCGTACAGATTATTTTCTTTTCTCCTTCTATCTTAACTCTTGACCTTTCCTCATTTCGTTCCACGCTGTGGTTCCTAGGTTTGTTTTCTGGCTCCAGTTCCCGCTCCCTTTCAGAGAACGTTGGAGATAGCTGGGAAGACATCTGTGATCCACCCATAAACGTTCTCCGCCTGTGAAACACAAACCCTCCTCTGGGAGCACATCCTTGCCTGTCTAGGAAGCTTTTATCCCCCCAAAACCCCCAAACCCACACTGGAGGGGGTTTGCTTGCCTCGAGACACAACTTGGGGGCTGTTGGCAGGGGTGATGAGGCGAGATGACGTGGGTCTGTGGGTCCTGCTGGCTGCTGGGAAGCCATCCGGGCTGGTGGTTAGACAGGGTTTTATTTGCTCAAGGCTGGGCGCTGCGGGAATCACACCCACGTAAGTGTGGGTCAGCTGAGAGCTGGGCAAATCCTGGCAGAGGGACGTGTCCTCCCACCCCCTGTGTGAGCAGGGAATTCTGGTGGAAATGGCATTTATTCTTGGGGCAACATCAGCACACCCGGTAATGTTCCCCCGTGAGCATGACATGATCTGCTGCTGCGCTGGCAGCCCAGAAATCCAACCGTGTCCTGGGTTGCATCAAAAAAAGTGTGAGCAGCAGGTCACAGGAGGGGATTCTCCTCTACTCTGCGCTTGTGAGACCCCACCTGGAGTNGTCCCTGCCCATGGCAGGGGGATTGGAACTTGATGATCTTTAAGGTCCCTTCTAACTCTGACCATTCTATGATTCTATGACAACCTGAAATGTGCTTTTCTCCTCGTGTGGTGCTGAGGTGGGACCAGGTCTAGGTAGCAGCAGGTTCTCAAACCCCCTTGCTTTGGGCTTCCCAAAAAACCTGTCCTCTGGGACAACAGAAGAAGCGTTGGTTTGTGTCATTGCTGACCTATGACCATGGCGTTTTAGGAAGGTGCAGCAGGATCTGCGGCCAAAGCTTCCTTGCCAGGAGATTTGCTGTCCCTGCAGTGGTGGCCCTGGGTGCAAGAGCTGAGCAGCCATTTCCTCCTGGTGAAGAGCAGTGGAGGCAGCTCCTGTCCGCATGGTGCCTTTGCTGATACAAACAGTTTTTCTTTTCCCCTGTGGCAGGACAATCTTACCTTGGTTCGCTCGGCTGCGTCAAGAGAAGGAAGCTGAAGGGGTAGGAGTTATCTGAAACTCCCACTCATCCGCCTGGTACATTGCTTCTCTTGCAGAATATTTAGCTTTCAGGCCATGGAGACTGCATCAGGCTTCATCAGCTGATGTTGAACGTTTTTGAAGTTTCAATTGCTTCCTTGCCTGAGATGGAGCTATCATTTTTATTGCTTTGGTTGCTTAGGCAGGGAAAGGGAAAGATGAACAAATCAGTACAGTGCTCTTGAATTAGGATTGATTTTCATGAATTCTTCTTGTTGATTTTGAAACACAATTGTTTCTAAAACATTTAATTGATTGAGGTTTTTTTTTTTTCCTTCTTCATTCTTTTCGGCAGCATTTGTCCTCAGCCATTTGCCACTGCTGGGAGAAAGGGGGAAAAAAAAAAAGGAAAAAGAAAATAAGCTCTGTGTGAGATCAAGATTTCAACGCATTACACACCAAAACATTTGTTGCTATTTACTTTTAAAAGTGCCCTTCTGAGGCTGCACGGCTCGAGCTGCCATCTGTTCGGGATTACGCTTCGGAACTCCTGGTTTCTCTGCAAACCTCCCACCCGGCGCTGCTCCGTCTGCCGAGGGATGGGATGGGATGGGATGGGATGGGATGGGATGGGATGGGAT
Organism: Thinocorus orbignyianus; assembly: GCA_013400375.1. NCBI lineage: Eukaryota > Metazoa > Chordata > Aves > Ciconiiformes > Thinocoridae > Thinocorus > Thinocorus orbignyianus. The sequence continues at coordinate 253,854 of VXBW01003416.1, forward strand.
GGGATGGGATGGGATGGTGGGGAAGGGGCTGGCTGCAGGGGAAGCACCTCTGGGGCTGGATCTACAGGCTTGGCCAGGCTGCTGGAGGGGCACTGTGATGGAAAAAAAAAGGTTCCTGGGAGCAAAGGTGACTCCAGTGCGTGTTTCCTGAGGTTCACTGAGATGGGACGTGTTTGTTGAAACGTAAGAGGACCAGAACAGGAGTGTTGCTGTCCTCCTCCGCTCCATAGGCAGTCATCAGGGTGATTTAGAAGACATTACCTGAGGCATCCAAGAAAGCCTCTGCCCAGCTCGACTCCTGAGCTGCAAGGAGTGATGGCAAGGCAGGGTGACTACTTTTCAAAGGGGAGGTAGAAAATCCCAGTTCCTGAAGCAGCAGGAATGTACCCATGTCATGGAGCCCATTCCTCAGGCAGGTGTGAGCATCTTCCAGGGCTGGAAATCCCTCTGACAGCACCTGTGTCCATTGGTTATAGTTTGAGGAACCCACAACAATTTATTGTCATTCAGACAATTACTTTCTCACCCAGTGACCCCTCCCCACCTGGGAAGGGGAATGAGGAAAAACAAGGAAACCTGTGGGCTGAAATATGGAGAGATTTAATAGAATAAGACTAGAAAATGAGCATTAATAATACTAAAGAACCAATATTGATCCCAATCCCAATATAAAATACACAGGGACTATCCCCAGCCCCTTCCCACCCTGCAGGGACAGCCCGTGTGGGACCCTTCGGGAGGAAGGGAAGGGCTCAGGGCTCCAGCACCGGGGCAAGGAGTTCTTAGGGTGGCAGCCATCAAGGGAGAGAGAGAGAGAGAAAACTCAGCAAACTTTCTAATTTATACTGAATGTAGCATTCATGGTATGAAATAACCCTGTTGGCAGCTTGGCTCAGGTGCCTGGGTCTCACTTCTCCTCCTCGTTCCCACTCCTGGGGAGCTCAAAACCCCTGAGACCTTGAAACCCCCACCCCAGGTCTGGCTGGAAACTAAATGGTGTCACCAGTTCAGACACTGGAGCCTTGTAAAAGTACAGTTTTCCCAAGCATTAGAAGAGAAATTAGCCCTGTGTCTCTCAAACCAGGAAACTCTCACTTGGTGATTTGACTGAGTTTGGGCTCCTTCGGGAGCCAGTGGAGGCTGGGTCTGGCTTTGTGCTTGGGGAACAAAGTGTGTTTCAGCGCCAGAAGAGTGAAGCTTCATTGCCAGGTGGTCTTTTTCTCTCTTCTCCAAAATGAGCTAAACAAAGGCCCTGGGCTTCATTTGACAAGAGGGAGGATCGGCTCCTGTTGCCAGACGTACAGGCGCTGCTCTACATACACCATTTTCACTGTCTCCAGGAGGCTCCACCAGCCCTGGCAGGCGCTGGAAAGCTGGAGAGCCCTGGCCACAAACCCACTGGAGATGCTGGCTCAGCACACAGCAATTCCCTCCCTACTTGGATCTGCCTTACGGGCTCTGATGGCCACAGATGCTAATTATTAACACGGCAGTTGTTGTCTTTGTGGCTGTAACTCTCCTCTACTAGTCTCACCTGTACCTTTAGCCCATCCCAGCTCCGACGTTGCTGATGTGACCAGTGCTTAAGCCACGCAGGAGCCTGGAGGTGGGTCAGTGTTTACTCGCTTTACAGATCAACGAGCTGAGGTGCCGAGGAAATAGAGGCTGGAGCCAGGGCATTGCTTGAGCTTTCATCAAGGAAGTTGAGTCCACGTTCTCCCTTGGTTCAAATGGTCCCAGTTTTTCCAATGCCATCTCCTGGTGTCAAATGTATGAAATTGCTCAGAGACATGAAAAATGAGCAGTGTTACATACAAGTAGTCAGCAAACAAAAGCTCTCCTGCCAGGGCAGTCCAGATGAAGGAAGCTTGTTTCTCTGTGCCTGATTTTGGATGCTTTTTTACATTTCTGGACACGTGGCTTGGACACCTGGGGGAGCTCTGAATTATGGTAAACATCTGGGTCCCCACTATGTGTTCTGAGATCCAAATACACTTCTGCTAAAGAGTGGATCGACTTTTCTAAGTAGTTTCTCACCTGGATTCATAAAAACAGCTAGAAATAAATGCAGCTACTCATCTGAAGCACTGTCTCTGGCTCTGGAGCCCCCAGCATCAGAAGGACATGAGGAGGCCACAGAAGTGCCTCAAGGGCTGAAGCCCCTCTGCTGTGAGGACAGGATCAGAGAGTTGGGAGCAGCAGAGCAGGCTCAGAGCAGACCCAGCCTTCAGCAGCAAGCCCTGGGGAGAGAGTTTTGGTTCAAAGGCTGGGGCAGAGAGAAATCAGTGGGTTTGTCTGGTTTGATTCTCAGCTTTCAGCAGGAAGGAGCTGCTCTCCATTTGGCATGCACAATACAGCTGCTCCACGGGAGCCCTGTGATGGGCTCATCCAGCTATTACCCTTCATCCACACACCAGATTTTTATCGGTTTATCGCTAATCACTTTATATAAACATGGTGGAAACATATGCAAGGTTGGGCATGGAGAGGTTTTGCACTAGTTTAGCCATGTTAACTCAGAAAATAGTTTATTAACCCTAGTGCCAGGTTTATTAGAAGCTGGCAATGGGGAGAAAGAACTTTGCTCTTCTTGTGGCCAGTACTGTGAGGGGCAACCATCTAGCAGAGCTGTTCTGGATCTAAAAAGCATTGTAGACCTTCTCTGCTCTTCTTTTTTTCCCCACTGTGTCTGTGTGTTGCTAAATCTAGATTGAAACTGTGCTGGTTCTCTTGAGATAATTTTGTGAAGAGCAGAGGAAAGAAATAATGAACTTCCACCATGGGTACCCCGGGTTGTGCAGAGCTCCTGGTGATGGTAGGAATTCTGACTGTAGGCCAAGTGAAAGGCAAGAACCACCTTGACAGCACTGGTCTGGGAAGGCACCGGCCAACTTTTCTGGGATTAATCACATCAGACAGCGGAGCCAGCAGCAAAGTGTGTCACGAAGAATGTAAAATATTGGCAGTGTCCCAGGCCTTTCTGTTCAGGCTAGTTTTCCCATCTCCTCTCCCTCCTTCCTCAAGCCCGTGTTGCTGCTGCTCTTTTTTTTTTTAAGTATGTCAGAATCTGGCTTCTGTCAGGTCTTGCTGTTGTCAAACCCAGTAAGATGCTGTGCTGCAGCCCAGGAGAGTCTCAGGGAATTTGCTTTCTAAGGTTATGAAATCAAGGCTCGGATTGTAATGGAGAATTAATCTTTTCAAATTCCCTTTTAGCCTGTACAGTTCTGACCATCTCCATATTAATATTTATGTGGTTTTTGTAAGCTTGCTTGAAAAAGTGAGGCTGAAGGAGGTAGGATAGATCACCCTCTTGCTGGAAAATGGCACTGTTTAACCCTTTGGATCCAGTACACGTGGCTGGAGGGAGTGAGGTTTGCTTTGTGCTGAAGACTGAGGTTCGGTTTAGGAGGCCTGTGGGAGATCATAGAGTCACAGAATGGTTTGGATTGGAAGGGACCTTAAAGACCATCCAGTCCCACCCCCTGCCCTGGGCAGGGACACTCCCACAAGACCAGGTTGCTCACAACCCTGTCCAACCTGGTCTTGAACACCTTGAGTCATGGAGCAGCCACAGCTTCTCTGGGCAACCTGGGCCAGGGTCTCACCACCCTTACAGCAAATTTCTTCCTGAGATCTCATCTCAGTCTCCCCTCTTTCAGTGTAAAACTTTTCCCCCTTGTCATATGGCTCCCCTCTCTGATCAAGATTCCCTCTTCAGCTTTCCTGGAGTGCCTTGAGGGACTGGAAGAGGCTTTAAGATCTCCTGGAGCCTTCTTTTCTCCAGACTGAACACTCTCAACTCTCTGATCCTGTCCTCACAGCGGAGGGGTTTCAGCCCTTGTGGCAGCTCAGTGGTGTCCTTTGACCCTGCTCCATCAGGTCCATGTCCTTCTGATGTTGGTGGCCCCAGAGCTGGAGGCAGCCCTGCAGGGTGTTCTCCCCAGGGCAGAGCAGAGGGGCAGAATACGAGACCCAAGGCTGAGCTTCCCCGTAGCAGATTCACAGTGGGGTGCTGTGTCAGCTCACCAAGACTGCCCACTTTGGTGTTTTCCAGTCTTGAACATTTTCTGGGCTAGCAGACCCCACACAGAGGTCTTCATGGAGCTGCATGCCATATCCAATCCCTTGCTCCACCAGCATCAGCAGCACGGCCAGATTTAGCCCTGCTCTTCCAGTGCGGCTGCTCACTAGAGCTGAGGATTCAGCAGCAATTTGGGCAGAGATCAAAGGCTTCATCAGAGAATGGTGGTGCTGTTACTTAACGCTTGGTCTCTAATCAGAGTGACACAGCCCATCAGCAAGACTCACTGAGGGGACACGCGGGGTGGTGAATCCCTTCCTATTTCTCGCTGCTGATGCTTAGGAGGTGCTTTTGATTTTCGGATGCGTGATCGTGTTCCTCAGTTGTCAGGATGTGTTTAATTATTTAATTAGTCACACGAATTTTGCTAGATTTTTTGAGCATCTAGGTCGTTACTCTAGCAATTAAAAGGCTGCTTTGATGAGCTCCTCTTGCATCGCATGACACAGCAGAGCCTGATCAGCAAGCTTTGGATGGGGTGGGTGGTGAATTGAGGCAGGAGCTTTGCTTTCTGGCTCATTGAGGGACCATCAAGGGTGGGAAGAGGAGGGGCCTTACCCTTCCTGTGGAAGACCCCACACAAATTTAAATGCTAGTGATTTGCCAGCACTTGGGAAGCTTAAGATAACATGCAATAACTGGTTTCTGTCGGAGTGAAAAGATGTCCTGGGGCTCTGCATGAACTCATTACTTGCGACGTTATTGATGCCAGTGGAAGTCCCAGGTAGTCCCTAATGGGATTCATCATCAGTTGTCCAACTTGGCAGAGACCTCCCAGTTTCCCCACTCAGACAAGCTCACTGGGAATCAACAGGAGGAGATTTTTCATGGGCAACAGTGAGCTTCTCTGAAAGAGAAAGATCCAGGGCTGTTTTCAATGGTGTCTTCAGACCAAATTGTGCATATCTCCTAGTGTAAATTGGACGAAAACTGGCCAATGTAACTGGGAGAGCAGCAGTCCTCAAGCTTATATGATGGGGACAATTATTTTCTTGGGAGTGTGTGTGTATATATGTCCAGGCTAAGAAGCAAGACTCATAGGTACCTGTCCTGCCAGAGGAACTTGTGGGGATGGGAATAGCTTCCAGTGGTCCATGAGGGCAAAAAGAAGAGGGCATCTGCTCACTGCTTTTAGCTCTGGAACTTATGGCTGTGGGACAGAAGCTTGATGGTGGTGGTCAGTGATGTGGCTCATTATATGGACTGCAAGTTGCCTCTTGGATGGGTCCGAGTTTCATGGGACAAGAGAGCTTTGAGGTTAGAAACATGTTTTTCTGGTTCTTGAAGGGCAGAAGAGTCACTCTGGACAGAGGGTGCTCAAAACTGAAGTGCCAGGCACTTTAATGCCAGCCAGCGTCAGTGGGCCTCAAGTGAACTCAAAAGCTTTGATTATTGGTTCTTTGGGAACCCATTTATCCTGCCTATCACCCCCCTAAAATTAGGTTTTGTTTCTTACCCTTAATTGCTTTACTTTGTCAAACATTGTTTGATGGGAAATCAATCTCAGTGTTTTTGCTATTGCTTTTCCAAGGAAGCCTCCCCTTTCTCCAGCCTATTCCACTAATATTTATTGCACTGCCAGGTAGGATCTTGAATTAAAGTTTCAGTCATTTCCCATCTCCCTGGTGCTTTCTCTGTACTTTTGATCAATGTTCAAGTTCCTTTCACTCTATAAATTTATTGCCCTACATTTTCTGTTGCAGCCTGTGAGCTGCAGCTGTATTTTGCTTGCAGATCGCCTGAATCCACATCTCCTTAGCACCGTCCTCCTCCAACCTCTTCTGCCACTGAGTCTTTCAAATCCACTGTAAAGAAGCAGCTGCTTAGGACCTTGTCACCCACTACTTTATTCGATGTTGTACTTGAGCCATAGATCTGCCAATACTGGGGGACAGATTTCATGTTGGAAGGTGGAGAATAAGTTCTCTGTGGGGGAGGCATTGGCTTGAGACACTGTCCTGCCCTGAACAGAAACATGGCATTGGGCACACAATGGTTTTGGCATTAGTGACTGAAATGCAAATTCCTGCCCTTCCTAGTCCTGAATTTTAAGTGCTAAACCTGTCCCTGAGCTGGGCTCTGCTCTGTTTCAGAGAGTGACAGTGTCTGTTGTGCGGACGTGGGCGAATCACCCCCTGGCTGCTTCTCACACTCTGCCTTTCTGTCTCTGCTTCCCCAAAAACTTGGGACGAGTACCTGAGATCTGGGCCAGCCTGCGGCTTTGCCTTTTAGCATGGGAACAGGCTTGCTCCTTCCTGGCTTTGCAGTAAATCCCTGCAAAATCAAGGCTGTTGTTTCTTTGCGGGGGGCTGAAGGGTTGTGCCCGTGTCCTGAAGGTGGGTGTGGGTGCGTGGCTGGAGGGAGCAAAGGGGCTCCTCTGCTCACGTGGAGCCAGGGGGATGCTCCGGGTGTGTGAACGGCTGCTGCCTGCCTTTGTGGGTGAGATGCTTGATTACTCTCACCAGGAATGAGACTTCCTTCTGGAAATCCTGGTATCGGACTGGGAAAGAGGAGGAATTGGTTAGATGAATGTGCTGGGAAAATGCACAGAATAGAAAAATGCTTTTTCTGCCTTTTAGAGACAAACCATTCAGGGGCCCAGCAGTGGGCAACTGAAGGGGCTTAACAGGATGGGCTCTGCCCTGTAAACTAGCCCTGGATGCTGGGTCCAGCCGGGGAGGCAGAGCTCCCTGAAGGAGCTTTGATATCCTTTTGGGGCAGAGGAGTGGGAAAGGTGTGTGGGTGGGGAGACTGGGTTCACAGGATCATGGAATAGTTTGGGTTGGAAGGGACCTTAAAAACCATCTGGTCAACCCCCTGCAACAAACAGGGACATCTTCAACTGGATCAGGTTGCTCAGAGCCCCATCCAACCTGGCCTGGAATGTTTCCAGGGCTGGGGCATCCACCACCTTTCTGGGCAACTGGGCCAGTGTCTTAGCACACTCATTGTAAACAATTTCTTCCATAATATCTAGTCTAAATCGTCCCTCTTTTAGTTTAGAGCCATTACCCCTTGTCCTATGGCAACAGGCGCTGCTGAAAAGTCTGTCCCCATCTTTCCTGTCATCAGCATTAATACAGCAGGGTTATCAGCATTAATATAGCAAATGGCTTTTGTAAGCTGCCTTAGAGAGGAGAGAGGGTGGCAGCACGCGAGCTCAGCTTTTTTCCCCTCCCAGGCAAGCTGTCAGCAGCTCCACAGCAGCAGCTGAGCTTTCCCACCATCTTCTCTCCTCCTCCAACCCCCCAAACCCCTCCATTGTCCCCCTGACTCCCACTCCAGCAGCACCCAGGGGTGCTCCGGCCACCCTACAGCTCCCGAGGAAGGGATGCTGTAACCCCAGGGACACCACAGGGGATCAGCATGATGGAATAACATTTTAGATAGTCAATAAAGATCTGGATGATCACTGGGTTGTTCCACGAGGCCACCTATGATCCAAGGACCACCAGGTTGCTTCGTAATTGAGCATGGAGCAACCACAAGAGAGGAAGAAGGCATTCTTTAGTAATAATTTCCTATTTATGTATAATTCTGGTTGTCCTGTCAGTGTGGGGACTGCATGCTGTATTTGGCTGAGGGCTGGTTCCCAGCTGTGTGCCCCAGAGCAGGGCTCTCCTGCATGCTCTGGGAGCCAAAAGCCAAATTTTAATGGCAAGGGAATAAAAGACAACTTTCTCAAAGTTCCTTGGAGGCCAAATGGCATTTGTGTAGCCCAATGAGCCATGGAAAGCTGGAAAAACCAGGATGGGAGGAAAACATGCCTTGGATGAGAGGCAAGAAGACACCCGTATCTGCACCATCTGCCTCAGCCTTCAGGTGTTTTAAAAAGTCATTTTCTCCCTCTCTGTCTCAGAGCTAAAAGCCCGGCATCCAGGGCATGACATGCACTTGCTCCATGGCTGAGGGGGGGACCTTTTTGCTCAGATGCTGCCTGTGTGGACACATCTCCAATGAGAAAGATGGCCAGGGTGCATCGTGGCCAAGTCCCCTACCTGGGCATCATTAGGAGGGAAACCAGGGGCTGCAGCTCCTCCAGGTGGGACCTTCATCTTCAGTTGGTGTTTGCTGAGTCAGGTCCTTGCTTTTGGTCAGGGGTGGCTGCCGCTGCTTCCTGCAGCTCATTGTTCAGCTGTGCTTCCTTCCACCCTGGTCCTACACTGGTGGGATCCATCCAGCAGCTGTGGCATGAGGAGTTCATCTCCCAGGTGATTCTTTGCCCTGTTTTCAGCACACCCCTCTCTCCATCCTCTCACGGCAACCATTTCCACGGAGCAGGAAGGCTGCAGAGGAAGGGAGAGGTGGTCCACCATGCTCACTCCTCTACTTGCCCTTAATTCCGTTGGGCAACTAAAATCCACCGCTGCCTGCTGAACTAATCCCCAGGTGACAAGCTAAGTTGTAGTAACCTCAGTGCAGAGGGCTTGGATGCCCCAACCAAAGCATCTCACTTTGACAACTTCCTAATTTTCACTCTGGTTATGTAGAAATGAGTGTTTTGAAGAAGATGTTCTTCAAAGACTTTTGTGTCTCACGGAAAAGGAGAGATAAACACAAATTACTTGAGAGGTGCTGAGTGAATGATGGATGAAACTCGGCTGCATCCAACTGGTAGAGGTTTTATCCGGGACTTAGTCTGAGTCATCATTTGGCACCTAAGCTTTGCTTAACCTCAGGTTTACAGAAAACAGTGTTAGTCCCTTTCAAATATGTCTAAACTGTGACTCAGTCCCATCTGTAACAGGAATTGTACCTTCCTCAAGGCTCAACAGATCTCATTTGTGCTCTGTTCAGCCCATTTTACTTTTCTTCTTTGTGCTGCTTCCTTTTAGCTCTCTATGAGTAAACCAGAGCTAAATTACATCCTGGAAAGAGAACGCAGTAGGTCAGTGGAAATGATGATCAGAAGTAGATTATTGGGGTAGGTATTCATTTCGAGAGGCTTTTGGAAACACATGGCCTCATGGAGGACAGGGTGATGGCTGGAGCAGAGCAAGGTTTGGGATAAGCCTTCTGACCCCTCCAGAGCTGCTTCCCTCCTGCTCCAGCTGTGCTTGGAGCCTGGTCTCATCCCGAGGAGATGCCTGGTCTGACCAGATTGCCTGTCTCATTTCAAGACGCGTCTTCAGCAAATCCCTCCTAATTTGGTTTCTCCCAGGCAGTGCCTGGGTTCCCTGCAGGGCTGGCAAATTGCTTGGCAGTCCCTTGCCATGTCTGTACCCGCCGCAGTGATGCCCGTGCATGTGGACCATGGCACAGGGATGCCTGGGGAGGTGCTGCTAGTGCTCACCTGACAGAAAATGGTCCATTAATCCAGGTTCTCTAATGGTGTTCTGGTCTATAGTACCCTGGCAGTATTTTTCAGCATTTTAGTATCACCCTTCCTAATAAAAAGTAAAAAAAAACTTATGCCCGTCTTGCCTTGGGTTTATATTTCTGTGTTTTCTCTTTTCCCCTTCCCTCTCCTTGCCCTGTACTGCACTTCTGCTCAGATATCCTCGTTGGGTTTTCCAGACTGGGAGAAAGCCCTTTTCAGAAAATAAGGGGAGAGATTTTATTGTACACATTCTATGATTCTGTGATTCTACACCCATTCTAAAAATAAAACTGCTCTATATTTCTGGAGCATCTTTCAGCTGTTGATTTCAAAGATCCTTGAAAATCTCAATTAATGAAGTTTTCCAGCTCCCTTTGGATGGAAGCAGTGGGTATCACTCTTGGTACGTCCTGTGGAGGAGGGACTGGTGCTTGCTCTGGGGTTTGTGCAGCCCCTGACACTGCGAGGTCCTGCATGACAAGAGGGGATGTGAGCCCTGGCTTGCCATCTGCCTCATTCCAGCTGGAGCAAAAAACTAAGTTTCTTGTCCTAAATTAGGATACTTGGTCCCATGCTGCCCTTGCTTTCATCCTGCCCGTGGATCCTGTCTTGTATTTCAATTGCAAAAGGCAAGCTCACCTTCTTACTTTACTTTTTTAATAGTACTTGGCACAACCAGGGCTTAATCCAGAATCACCCCAAATTAGAATATTTTTAAATTAATGGTTTTTACCCCAGAACAGGTTGACTTTTCAGTGGAAGAGGGGATGATTCCTATATCTCATTTGGCAGAACAGTGACACGACCACATTGGCGGGGTGCAGACACACAGACCCGTCTCGGGCTCCCCAGCTGTCCTTGCAGTGTTTCATCCCCACAAAAACAGGACAAAAAGATTCAGCATTTGTGTAAAAGCCTCCCAAGTACTGGGAGGGTTTTGTTGGAGTGTTTTTTTGCACAGTGTCCCTTGAAATATGCCATTTCCCAGACTAGATGCTTTGTAAATGCTTTGTGGGAGCAGGAGGGGAGCGGTGTGGAGTGGCAGAGCCTGGGGGAGAAGCCTTGGAAGGCTCTTGGAGCAACCAGGAGCATCATTTCCCTGCTGCCTTGGGTGGACACAGAGCCAGGAGGTAAAGGGATGGGACAGAGCAAACCAGAGCCCATGGGATCTCTTCCAAGCCTCGGGAGGGGTGGAATAGAGAGGGTTTATTTTAGGAGCTGTGGTTGCTCTTCCCAGCTCTGGCAGTGGCTATCAGACGGTCACTTGTACCCAGTTGGTGTTGGGTGTTGCGTTGGGCTGAAAATGTTTGCAGGAAAGGGTCTGCCTGCTAGGGGGGGAAATGTGAAATCTTCCTTTTTCTCAACCAATTAAATGCATGGAGAATGAGATTTATTTTTTTCCTCTTAACCCACCCCCTTCCCCCAAAAGCAGCCAGACAATTTGAGTTATATCAACCTGGTGGGTGGAAACTTCTTGACCTTTTTTAATAAGATGTTTTGCACTCCTTTGAGGAATAAGGCTCCATGGAGATCACTCCCTGACCCCCAGCAAGGGACACCTCGCACTCCCCCTTGGGTACTCTGCCAGAAGGGATGGATATTCCCAGGGAAAGAAGAAGAGAGGAAAAAAAATGAGTGCTGAGGAGGCTTTTTCGGAGCCCTGCTGAGGTTTTCCCGTAGTTACAAGTCCACAGTGCTGACTTCATTGCCACTCTGCCTGCTGGTTTCCAAAGCAAAGCTTTCATGTACTGAGGCATCCAAATCTCCTCTGCAGTCCAGGGTGAACTGTGGCCACTCCTTCCACCATCCCCTGTCTTTGACTACCTCCTGAGCAGATGGTGACCCTGCATCGCGCAGTCTCTCCCAGCTGCCAGTCCCAGCTCAGCCAGACCTAATCCTGGCATTGGGGAACTCATAACCATCCCATCTTTCTGCTGCTTGGCTCTAGATCGTGAATCTAAATACCCATGTCCATCCCACAACCAACGCCAGAGTGGGGAGTTGTTCAGGTGGGGAAAAAGGAGGGATGGAAAAGCAAATTATTTTTTTTCAAACGCAATTTTTGGAATTATTTTTAGAGCCTGATGCTTGAGTATGAATCATGGGTTTCGCCATACAAAACCTCCTCTTCATCTTTTTTACTTTATCGTTATCCCAGCACATTCAGTTTTATCTGCAGTTTGACATCTTTTCTACCTGGCCTTGCAGACAGCAGAAATAAGGGCAGCTCTGCTCCCCAGCACTTGAAGGGCTGTGTATGCAGGGCACACTGATTTGAAATTATAATCTTCTTTTTGTTGTATTCTTGCGCTGTTTATTGTTACTGTGTATACTGCTTGTTGTCTTAGTTTTCCATTTCATACAAAATACATCAAAAAAAATTTAAAATAATACCGGGAATGCTGGAGGTCTGTTTGTTATTCTCTGTGTTCAAAGCTATTTCTTAAAAACTATTGCCTTAAAAAACTGCCTCCCCTGCTCTGCCTGCGTTTGCCCTTCGCTTCCCATCCCTCTGACTCCACTTGCATTAGCACAAACCTTACGACCTCCCAGGCAAACTGCAGAAAAATGTTTGTAAAGGCTTGGAGGAACGGCTGAGGGTGTGTTCCCAGGGATGGGGAGCTTGTCCCTTTGCTCCGACTTGCTAGCTGGCTGATTTAACTTGCCATACTGTTTAGATTTCTTTGATGTGGCTGCTGCTGGGGGTCCGTGATGTTCAGACGGCTTTTTGGTGCTGCTGGGTAGTCATTATCCAGTCACTAATTGTCATGCTGCCTACAGCTTTTTACGTATTTTAAGACTGAACAAAAATACATCAAATGGCATTTGGTCCTTTGTCTTTAATTTGGCCCCATCCTGCAGTTTCGCCCCTAAGGAGAGGTTTTCTGTGTGCACCAGGATACAAAGCCTTCTGTGGTCCTATGGAGGGAGCTGTGAAAAAAACAACAAAACACCCCAAAACCTATGGATTTACATCCTTTAGCTGTGTTTTGCACTTTCCTTGACACCTCTCCCTCTGCACGGAGCAGTAAGTGTAGGTGTTGGTCCTCTCAGCCAGGCTCGCTGGCGGGCAGGAAGGTCCCGGTGGCCACCAGCCTGCCCTGGGTGACAAGGCAGCCCTGGTGCTCAGCCCCTGGGTGGAAAAGAACCACAGAAAAAGGGTCCAGGAAAGAGGGCTGTGGTCTGTGCTGCCCAGTGGAGAAGATGGAGCCATACCCAGTGGGACCAGAGGACACAAGTCACATGCAGGGAGGTCGGGGCTCTTTGCCCTGATCCTGGGTAGGAAGTCACCGATGTCCTTAGATAAAAGTACAAAGCTCGGTGCTTCTGTTCAATGACGTTACACAACCTGGCACATAGAAATCTCATTTATTTTCTCCCATCAGCCTAATGTGATGATTTGGGAGAGGGGGGAAGAGGCAGGGCAGCGATCTCCCGAACAGTTGGGCTGGGATTACACTTTTTCTATTGAGCTCATCATCGTAATAACCAGGAGCTCTGTTTATCAGCCCACCAGCCATGCCCATTTAGGAGATTAGTATTTTTCCAATCTCATTTCTCATAAAAGAGGATTGCTGCCTGTTGCCTCCCCATCCCAAGCCCCTTGCTTATGAGTGTTTATCTGCTCAGGGTGTTTACGAAGCCCCGAACAGGAAACTTCTGTTTATCCTCTGCGTCATCAAAAGCTGGAAACTTGATGGGATAATTGCTCTTTCAGGAACACACGTACAGCAGCCCTACAGTCAGTAGACTTTGGCATCTTCCTGGTGTCAATAATACATATATTTGCCCTGTGGAGAGCTATAAAGTTTGTTTGTTTCTCTTTCCCATCCCTTTACCTTGGCATGAGATTGAGGAGTCTGGCTTTCGGGGTGTCATGTAGAAGCAGGGCGTTTTTACTCAAGGTTCAGGAGAGGTGCTGCTCCCCTCAAAGCCGGTGGCACTGAGGGTGACCCCAGCAGGAGGGGACACCTTGCCTTCTCCAACAGTGTTGGTCACCCTGGCAGGGCATCACTGGCTGCTTTCACCGTGCAATTAGAGAAGCCGTGTGCGGAGACGGCTTCTTGAGATGCTACCAGGAGCACCGAGCTGGGGAGAAGGCTGAGTAATGAATCATTTATTTGACAGAGCTCTTCCCTTTCCTCTCTCTGCAGGTTGCAGGGAAGACATTATGATTCCCCTCACCCTTCAGCACACAATTTGTGAACTACGGAAAATGCAGAAGTAAGTTCATTAGTGATATCCACCAGATGAAATTCAAGACGTGAAGTGTTTTGACTAGCGCTGTTCAAATAGAGGAATCACTCAGGAGTATATTGCAATCAGTGCATTAAGATAAGATCCCAGAGCATCGGGTTTCAGGAGCATTGATTATAGATTAGCATCCCACTGCTTCAGAAACGGAGCCTGCAGTCCTGGTATAAGTCAGGAGAGCCGACTGATACAGCTGGACTCATGATGGAGAAGCGGGGAGCACCCAGAAAATACAGGTGTGCGCCTCCATCCCCATTCCCACTGCCAGCTGAGCATCCTCAGGAGTTGTGCAGTCCCTGGGATATCATGGGACCCACTTTTTCTCTGGGGGCTGAGTCTCCCCTGTGGTGCTGGGGCTTCCCGGCTGCCTCCTAGAACTTCTCCTTGCTGATCCAGCACGGAGCATTTTTTTGGTGAGGCTGCAAATGTGGAAACCTCGTGTGGTCGGTCAAAGCAAATTCATTCAAAGCCAGTGAGTGCATACCAATTTGCTTTCTTTTTATTTTTTTTCCCCTCCTCATTCTTTTTGGCTGTATTCACAGAACACAAATCTGCACGCAGGAGTGGGAGCCGTGTTTCTAATTTGGTATGAAACTTTTATTCCCGCTTGGCGCAGAGCAGTTGCAAATGATGGAGGCTGTTCCTAATCCTCTGCCCTGGGCATTGAAAATGTGCTCCGGCCGGCCAGCACTCTTGGAAATGGAATAATTTGCATTGCATAGCAATTTTTGGGAGATAAATACAAGGTTCAGTGCTTGTGGGGACAAGGACGTGGCATCCTTACTGCAGAGTATGCAACCAGAAAGCAAAGGCAGCAGTGAAGCAGCACGGAAGGGCTGGGTTTCAGGAACTTGCAGGTTCAAGGCTGCATTAAAAAAAAATAAAATCTACTTTTGCCTTAGAAAAGAGAGTATTTTCAAGATCCTGTTGGAGGAAGGAAGCACTTGGCTGCATGCTTAACAGGGAGACTTGCCTGAGTTTTGTTCCACTCAGTAGTATTAGCCACGTGTCTAGGGATAAGTACCCACTTAAATTGTGAGGTACTGGGGATTTGTGGAGCAGCCACACCCAAACAGGGCAGTTTTGGGAGGTGCTGTCCATCGGTCCGGACGGGATGTGGGAACATACAGGGCTATGAAATGTCGGGTGTCAGGAGCAGATGTTGGCTCCAAATTTCTTCACCAGTCAAGAAATTGGCAAACCAATTAAAAACAACCAGCCTTTTATAACGAGTGCTCATACTTCAACTAAGAGCATCACTTTTCTACACTCCCCCCCCATAACCTCATGGTTCCAGTTCAGGATGGAATCAGCCCCTCAGCTGGACACAGCTGGAACCAAAAATTCTTTTTGAAAGTTTTAGGGCTTTTTTTTTTTCATGCCTTTTCTTGAATTTATTTTCCTTAGGTATAACGCTTACCCAGGGGATACCCACAGGGTTTGTAAGAGGGTTTTAAAACCCTCCTTATCAGCGTTTTTAGGGCTGCTGAGGCTGCCCCAGGTCACTGCCGGGGATCATGCCCACTCCACGTGGCAGCTGGGCTATGGGCTGCTGTTCTCTTTTTCTCCTTTTCCTGGGGCTCTGTCTCCTGGCAGAGCTCTTGTCTTCTTGCTCCCGTGATGGGAACTGAATGGGATAAGCATCTCCTGCTATCTGCGAGCAAGGTTTTGCATCGCTGCCAGTGAGAGGCGAGGGGCAAGGGGCAAGAATTGGCTTTTCAGTGGTATTGTTTTGTCTGGCAGTTGTCACAGCCTAGGGAATGCTGCGGATGCTTCGCCTGCATTTGCAGAAGTATTTGTGATTTAATAGTGGAGAAGATGTGGAGAACAAGGAGCAGAGCGATGCGTCTTGAAACGTGAGGGAGAGCAATTAATTTGATAAACTGGATAACTGCCAGAATTTGTGTTTCATAAAAGAGTTCAATAACGTCAGGGAACTACAGAACTTGCAGATCCTGGAGAAGAGAAGTTGGGCAGCAGCAAGAAGAGCCTGGCACAGCAGGAACCAGCTCTTGCTCCTTCACTAGCCTGGACCCACAGAGCATTTCAGTCCCTTCTTGGAGGAAAGCCAGCACAACATCTCTCCCGAGCTGCTCAGAGTGTGCTTCCCTCCTGACGCAGCCGAGATGCCAGCATGATGCTGTTCAATGACAGCTTGGGAGAAGCAGGGAGCTGAGCTGCAAGGAAATGTCTGTAGGAAAAGGGTTGGGGTGAGGAAATCAGAGCTGGGATTATTTGCCAGAAATCTGTTTGAGGGCAGTAAGGTATAATAAGGAAAAGCCTTGTGTGTGTATCTTTCCTCACCTGAATCTTATTTCTCTGTTGGGAACGCATCTCTTACATTGCTCTGCATCACCCCTGGCCCAAGATGGGCATTTCCATGTAGCACCTGCAAGTGCATCAAGCAAAGAGCAAGGCATGCCAACGGGTATGTGCCCACAGGATCCTCTGAATTACCAGGCAGATGAGTTTGCTCCCTGCTCCACTAGTCTTCACCACTGCCACCAGCTAGAAAATACCACGAGGAGCCACAGGCTCGGGGTGATGCGAGAGCTGGGGCTGGAGGGAGAGGTGCCCATGGAGATGCAGGTTTTGACATGGGGCATCTCCCAGGGGTGGGAGCTGCCTGGCCTGGCTGGCACGTGTAGGATGCTGGTTTCCATGGAAACCCAGCACAAGATATGCTTCCACAGAGGAACCGCTGGTGGTGGACCACAGGGTGGCCACTAGTCCTCACTTCAGTGGCACAGGGAAGACGTGGAGGACACATGGACCGCGTTTGGGATGAGCCATCCTGGAGCACGTGTGCTGTGCTACCTTTGGGGGGGCTACCCTGGAGGGAGGGGGGTGTCTCTGTGATTTATCCCCCACCTGGGGGATTGCAGATGTGTCCCATGGGGTTTCAGAGGGGGCACCCATGAGGTGCTCAGGCCCTGGCTGAGATTGGAGAGGGGCCCAGACAGGCTCCCTGGGCTATATAAGAAGGAGAAGCCAGGCTGCTTCATGAGGTTTTTGGTGTGTCTCTGTTTTTCCTTCCTCTAAGGGCTGCTCAGATTTTAATATTTCATTAAATTGCATTTCAAATTTTTCTCCATGGCCAACAGAGAGAACACGGCATCTCAAGGTGGCAATTCATTCTGTCTGGAGGAAGGTAGCGAGAGCCACATCCTGGATGTCTCCATTGGCCCTGATACAGTGAGATATCCACCTCTTGGAGATGCAGCACTCCAAGTCTGATGGCTTGAGCTGCACATGACAGCGTGGTCCAGAAGAACTAAAGAAAAAGGTGAAGGGGATTTCTTCTGCCTCATTTCTGCTGCAGGGCAGAAAGTCACTGAAAATTGCGACTGAACTGCTCTGGTAGGAGGCAGTTTAGGTTGGTAGAGGAGGAAGGGAGGCAGGATTTGGCCCACAGGGCCCATGTTCCCCTGTGGACATGAAAGGACAGAGCTGGGGTTGGTCATTCTGGGGTTATTTTTTCCTACCAGGAGGAAAGTGATGTGAAGCACCGCATCTGAATGCAGAGGTGTGCTAAAGTGGCTGCTGTACCTTATGCTGCCTGGGGCTCTTTTCTGGCTACGTGCTTTACAAGGCACCATGGGGTTTGGGAGTAGAAATCAGACTTCTAGGCACTGCAAGTTAGCTGAGCTGAACCTATGGCCACCTGCACGGCTGGGGCACAGCACCCACTCGCACTCAAATGGGTGCATCATGTCCCAAAACCATGGTCCCACACCATGGGGCCAGCTGGGGTATGTGGGTACAGAGAAGCCATGCCCATGCTTTTGAGTCGGCAGTGCTGCCTTTCCCAGGGTCTCCTCCAGTCCCATGCCAGGACCAGGACCCAGAACCATCTCAGCAATGCATTCCACCGC
The DNA here is from genome assembly GCA_013400375.1 of Thinocorus orbignyianus. Classification (NCBI taxonomy): domain Eukaryota; kingdom Metazoa; phylum Chordata; class Aves; order Ciconiiformes; family Thinocoridae; genus Thinocorus; species Thinocorus orbignyianus. The sequence continues at coordinate 271,384 of VXBW01003416.1, forward strand.
TAAGAGCCTCGGCTGCAGGATTGGGCTTGTCCTTACCCTCTGCTCCTTGATTCACAGAATCATAGAATTATGGAATGGTTTGGTCTGCAAAGGGACCTTAAAGACCGTCCAGTTCCACCCCTCTGGCAGGGACACCTCTCACCAGACCAGGTTGCTCAAAGCCCCATCCAACCTGACCTTGAACCCCTCCAGGGATGGGGCAGCCACAGCTTCTCTGGGCAACCTGGGCCAGGGTCTCACCACCCTCACAACAAAGAATTTCTTCCTGAGATCTCATTTCAATCTCCACTCTTTTAGTTCGAAGCCATTACTCCTCGTCCTATCACCACATGCGCTCATAAAAAGTTCCTCTCCAGCTTTGTTGCAGGCCCCCAGAAGCTCCTCAACACCCTTTCCCTCTCCCTCAGCTGAGTGTCCTGGTTGCAAGGCTGTTAGCTGGGCTGGAAGGGGATTTCCTTGTGTGACCACAACGTTGCTGTCATAATCTCTGGAAATATTTTTCTAAGCAATTTCTGGGTGGGATAGGATTTTTTTCCCAGCTTCAGCAGAACTTCTTTATTCCTCCTGCTCTCCACCTGAGGATGCTGTGAGGGTTTCAACCATCTCTCAACCTTCACTGGCATAACTCCCAGCACACTGCTGCTTGTAGGCACTAGTTTCATCTAGGTTTTCATCAGCTGTGATCACAGGCTGATAGGATAGGGACCGATAGGACAGGTGACAGCTGGACAGGGGAGAGTTCTGAAGAAAATAACATTGACAGAGGTGAATGCAGGTGATGGCTGACTCTGCTTGTCCTCGCTGCTGGTGAGTTGCTTTGAATTCAGAATGGAAAATCACTCAAGCCCAGGGTGCAAGGCTGGTGATCTCTGATGAGACCCCTGCTCTCATTAATCACCCTGCTTGGAGCAGGCGAGGAGTAATGAGATGGGCTGTGGGAGATGCATTTAGTTCAGATGAGCATGAAGTGACACGTGGTGCCTGGGCGTCTCCTCGGCGTCACTTGTAGGTTTTGTCTTTGGAGGTAAAGCAGAGCCGTGTGGCTAATTAAATGGAAACATAATCTCCTGACCTTTTTTGGGGGTTTCTCAGCTAATCCCGATTCAGCCCTCGTAATGCCTTTCAGATTTAAGGCAAGGGCACAATTAAAAGTGAGCAGAAAGGCAGCTCTCCTTGGGATGCTGCCCATGGCCTTTGTCAGGTTTTGGGGTTGGCCCTTCACCACCAAGGACCCAGTAGGGCCTGTGGTGTCTGAGCCATGGTGCTGGGGAGGGGACAGGCACCCGCCGTGTCCCCCCGTGGCCTCGGTTGTCCCCAGAGGGCATTGCAGAGGAGGGGAAGAAGCGAGTGGAGAGACTTGGATTACAAATGTACAAGCATCGGAAGCAGAGATATATATATTCCCTGGATATTAATTGCCTCTAAGATGTTGTCCTTTTTCCGGTGAGCGGGTACTTTAGGCAACTGGATATAGGATGGGAAGGAGACTGTGTCAGGCAGTGGGAGGACAGATACAACGAAAGGTGGCCAGGCACCATCAAAGGGCTGGGAGCTGCGGGTGGTTGGGGGGCAGCCCATGGCTGGAGCATCTTGACGGGACTTAGATGTGCTTGTCACTGACCCCACGCCCCATGGGGACACTGCACGCAGACACTGCCCTCTGCTATGGATGTGAGGACCCCATCTCCAGCACAAATACCTACCTTTACAGAGGGCTGCGACTCAATGTGTACCTGGGTTCTAATTTATTTGGGTGTGTGCCGCTTCTCCTCCTCACTCTCATTGCCATCTTATCATTAAAGAGAAAAAAAAAGGCTCACAGTGTGGCCAGCTCCTCTCTTGAAGAATAAGCAGGCTTTAGTCCTGCACAAGCCCTTCCCCCCCGGGCTTGGGACTGGGCCCTTGCTGGACACACCAGGTATGAGATTTAGCTCAGATGGAAACACCCAGCAAGCTTGGAAGCCCTTGGGTTTAAACAAGAATAGGTCCAAAAGAAACGCCATGCAGCGTCATGGTCTGTGCTGAACCAGGGAAGGGACACAATCTGTCCCAGGACAAGGGGCAGAGGCTGGCCAGCAGGATGCTGCTTGGAATAGCCACCACAGTGCAAGTGGAAATGTCCATCACATCCCCAGCCTGTGAAACTTAAATGCAGAAGTCACTGAGGAAGATATTTGGGGGCTACACTGAAAATAAGGGTTAAGATTTTTTTCTTTTCTTGTGTTTTGCAGTGACGAATGTTGCTGCAAGGCTCAGATACCCCCACCGGGGCTCTGGGGATCAAAGCTGTGTTTTTTAGGGGAGCTTAATTTGACATAATTACTTCTGCAGGAGGGCTGATGTGCCAGCCGGTTCTAGGCAAGGCTGGCATCTCCGCTGGGAGCTGCCTCTGCCATTCCTGCCATCGGGAAGAGCAGGAGGAGGCAGACCCTGCTGCAGTGGGGCTCTCACACCGATGCTTTAGCACAGAGTGGCAGGAAAATCAGCAACGCACCTTCCCAAAATGTCAAAGCCTTTTGTTTCACTGTTTTCTAAGTGAAACACTGCAAACGTTGGCCTTGAACTGACCTTTGGTCACTAAATTACCTCGCCTCAATTAAATATTAAAAACAAACAAGAAATCCTGAGTGTGGAATTAATTGTTTTGCTCCACCTACAGGGATTTTTTTTTATTTACTTCAGTGGCAAACGGAAAACCCGGTGTCACATTGGCTCACCCTGAAATGAATTTTTATTCTATCTTCCCATCATTAAATGTCAGCAGATGAAGAAAAGCAATTATTTGAAGAGCGCTTTTATGACATGACACTGCATCTCCCCATCACCACCTCTGCTGGGATTTAGGTGGTGATTTCTGGGACTAGAAAAGACCAGAGCATGACTCTGGAGAGTAGTTGGACCTACAGACCTGGCTGGGCTGATGTGCCGGGGTCTCCCAGCCTGCAGAGAGCCTGTGGCTGGGTCTCCGTGGGTGCCAGTCTCTTGGTGGGAACCGAGATCCTCCTGAGATTGGGGTTGGTGTTTTTCCCTTAAGCCTTTGCTCCTGGAGTCCGGCGATCCGTAAGATGATCTTATCTTACTCATCTTCTTTTCTGAATGTTTTTAACTTTTGTCATTTTGCAGCCAAGCTTAAAAGGACAGAAAATAAAAATCGGAGGATTACCACAAGATCAGCAAGCAAATGGAAAAATTAAGTAGTGTTAAAACTGAGATGCCAACACACAGCCCCAGAAATGAAACGAGACTCCAGGATATTTTGACTAGTGATGTATTGCGTCTCCCTGCCCTAAACCACCTTGTGAACGTGAGCAGTGTATAGTGGCACCTCTGGCTCCACCATCCCCTGGTCCTTGCCCAGCCTGCTGCCAGCAGTATCATTGCTTGGGTCATGCCCCTCTCCTCCAGCTCTGGCAGAAAAATTGGCGTGCCCAGCACTAATCCCACCTCTTGGGACCTTAAAAAGTGTTGTGCCCTCCCCTGTGTGCTCCATGCTCTGTGCTTTGTGGGCCTTGGGGTACCTTTCACTCCTTCCCCTACCTGAGACTTAAACATTTCATGGAATCAGGGAATTGTCAGAGTTGGAAGGGACCTCTAGAGATCATCTAGTCCAACTCCCCTGCTAAAGCAGGATTGCCCAGAGCACATCACTCAGGACTGCATCCAGGTGGTCTTGAAGGTCTCCAGAGAAGAGGCCTCCAGAACCTCCCTGGGCAGCCTGTTCCAGTGCTCTCTCACCCTCACTGTAAAGAAGTTTTTCCTCAGATTCAAATGGAACTTCCTATGTTCCAGCTTGTGCCCATTGCTCCCCGTCCTGTCACTGGGAACCACTGAAAAGAATCTGGCTCCATCCTCCTTCAACACACCCTTCAGATGCTTATGAGCATCAATAATGTCCCCCCTCAGCCTTCTCCTCTCCAGGCTAAAGAGTCCCAGCTCCCTCAGCCTTTCCTCATAAGGGAGATGCTCCAATCCCTTAATCATCTTTGCTGCCCTACGCTGGACTCTCTCTGGTAGTTCCCTGTGTCTCTTGAACCGGCGAACCCAGAACTGGATGCAGTATTCCAGTTGTATTTCCTCTTGGGAAAATACTAGTGCAGTTTAAGCACCCCAGCACATTGCATGGGTCATTATTTGTGTGCTTGGTTGTTTTTTGTGCCTGGTAAACCTGGGACAGAGAACGGTTGGCAGCATCTGCAATGGCCCCACATCCACTGCAAGGTCCGGAGCCACATCCTTGCTGCTCCCTGGTCTTTGCCTACATTGGCATATTTATTCTTTCATTGTATCACTTATTCTACATCACTGCTTTGTTGAATTTCCCTTTGGGATGATGAAAAATCAGCATATTTAAATATCCTTGAACAAAGCACCGTTTGAAGTGGCTGCTGACCTTCCTATCCACCTTCCACATATCACTTTTTGCAATAGCCCAGCCCGCTCGCAGCACAGCTGGTACTTTGTTGGTATTCAGCAGCCCAATTCCACAGCAGGTTTTTCCCCTTCTCTTCAGTCCCTGTACTTTTCAGGATGGACAGGATAGATGAGATGGCCTCAGCGACACCTGAGACATGGATCTCGTGCTCCAGCCTGGGTCACCCCAGGTTAAATCTCATGGAGCGAGCTGGCCCAAAGAGAGATTTACAGCACCAAATCCCATCCTGACCCTGAAGATGGATATTCATATTTCACTCAACAGGGATATTTACCTACTTAGGAAAAAAAATAATGCAACACTAAGTGCTTTCTTCCCCAGGCATGTTTTTGCCTGACAGTGTGTGTAATCCTAATCCCTTGGCAGGGCTAAGCCATCCTCTGAGCAGGCAGGTGCCTGGCACAGGGAGGGAGGCAGGGTCCAGCAGGGCACCGGGCCTGCAGAAGGGCTGGAGACACTAAACAAGGTGGCCGTTGCAGGAGAAGGAGAGGAAGAGGTAGTGTAGCTGAGAGGGATCTGAGTCCCTCACCCTGCCGAGGCCAAAGGCTGGCCAAAGGACCATGAATTTTGGGGCAGAGGCTGCAATGTGGGACAGCTCAGGAGGACCACGGTGGGCTGCAGGTGGGTGGAGAGGGTTGGAGGATGCCAAGGGTATCAGGTCTCTGGTTGGGTCCTAGCTACATGGTACTCCCCGGCATCATCATCCCCAAAAGATGAACTTCATAGAATCACAGAATGGTTTGGGTTGGAAAGGACCTTAAAGCCCATCCAGCCCCACCCCCCTTCCCTGAGCGGGGACACCTCCCACCAGACCAGGTTGCTCAAAGCCCCATCCAACCTGGCCTTGGGCACTTCCAGGAAAGTTTAGAAAAGGGATTCTGAAGGAAGAAGGAGCTGGTTTATATTTTCCTGAGAAAAGCCAGTCCCTTGCACTCTTCCCCAGCCAAGTGGGATTAAATTGCAGCTCTGGGTATGTACAAACATCCCCTTGTTTTTTCCCAGAACTCAGCCAGTCTAGGGGACTTACAGGTCATTACTGAAGTTGGGGTTGGTTTGGTAGCAAAAGAGTGACTCAGAGAACAAGTTCAGGTTATGTTATCATAGGATTATGTAGAGTTTTAGATTAAAATCTTCTTTAAAGTCCTTGGGTCTTAGCCAGATGTCAGATTCCCCTCCGAGCATCCACCCGACAGGGCAGCTGCAGTAAGGCACCTCTCAAAGAAAAAGAAAAAAAAGAAAAGAAAAAGGCAAGTAAACTCAAGCCCTGAATGCCATAGAAATATAAAAGACAGTGGCTCCATGTAGCCCATGACTCTGCCTGAAAGCTCTCATGGAGGAGGGATTCAGCTCCTGGTGATCAGCATCCTATTCCAGTCCACCCAGTAAATCCTCCAGGCTGAAGGATTTGAATTTGGCCCCTAAATTGTTAAAAGTTGCTGAAGGATGAGCAGCAGCTGCTGGACTACTTGTGGGGATTTCTCTGGTCATGTTTAATGCAGCAGCCAGGAGCTGGGCTCAGTGCACTGTCGCTACGGTTTCATAGCAAAGAGCATCCTTCATCTCCCTGACATTGCAAGGGCAGAGTCATGGAGCGGAGGCGATGTCTGGCCTGCTTTGGCAGGGCTCTTCTTCCAAAATCAACCCCCTCAGCCTCCCATTTGCACGATCATCCCCTTTCTCTGCCCATCTCCTCGAACTGATGCCTCTCATGCCCTCTCCAGAGCCAATAACCCCATGGGGACCATCAATAAATGCTTTTGCTCTCAATTGCACCAGAGCACCCAAAATTTCAGCCTTTGCAGGCAACCCCAGGTGGCAGTGAGCTGAATCTTAGTTCTGCCTGTTGCCAGCATCCCCCCTCCTGCTGTGCCGTCAAGTTCTTTAAAATGGCTTAATCTGGAAAATACTCCAATCCCATGGCTGACTTTGCATGGAGAGAGATCCAGGTGGCATTTTGCAGCAACAGCAACAATCCTGTTATCCTGGCCCTGCTATCCTGGCTGCGTGTTTTATACGCCCTTCAGTTTGATATCCCTCAAAAAGACGAGACCATCCGCTCCGGAACTGTCGGTGTTAAAAAAATAGGAAGTTTTAGAAAATCCAAATCTTTGCGGGAAAGAGCAAAACAAGCAGTGCACAAGTCCATCAGGTCTGAGACCTGTTAACCCAGGCACAAAGTAGCACCGGGGAGTCTCCTTTCCCTAGTGGCTTGGGGATTCCGATGGGAAGCAACCCGAAAAGGAATGATGAATCCATGTAAAATCATGGCTATTTTGGTGGGTGGAGAATGAGCTAGTGCCTCAGCCTACTGTGGAGATGAAAATAACACCCTCTGGGGCTCTGCTTTGGAAAATATTTGGAATATTTTCAGAAAAAAAAAAGAAAAAAAGAAGAAGGAAAAGTCAGAGTTATGTTTAGCAACAGAAGCCAGTCAGCTCCCGAGCTGGAAGACAACGCGGATGAGAGTCATTTTCAGCGCTCTGAAATCACACGTGGACACTGACCAGCGTTTGGGTTTGAGCTCCACAAGGAAGGGCACATGGAAAAAAAGCACCCTCCTGTGGGGATGGGGGATCTCTATTTTGCAGACTGACTGAGCATGGGGCAGGGGTGGCCATGGTGGGAACACACGGTACTCCCCACCCCGACAGCAGCCCTGAGATACGTGGGCAAAACATAGATAGTTGCTAGTCATGCAAAAAGTGCACTTCTCCCCAGTGGCCTTGAGCCACGCAGGGGAGCCCTGTGTTTCTCATTAGCATCATTCATATTTTATACCTTTTCAAGCTGAGTGATCCAGGAATGCTGGAGGCTCATAAATAACGTCTGCTGGTGCGAGACTGCATTAAAACTTTCTTCTGAGTCAAGCAAGTGGCCATAACCACAGACCTCAATCATTCCTGACTCAACTCCACTCCCTCCTTCCCGTCCACCATTGCTCTCCTTCCCATCCTCCATCACCTCTTTCTCCACCTTCCATCACTGCTCTCTCTATCCTCCATCATCACCCTTCCCATCTTCCATCATCTCCTTCTCTGTCTTCCGTTGCTGCCTTCACCATCCTCCATTGTTTCCTTCTCCATCCTCCATCATCTCCTTCTCCACCTTCCATCGCTGCCTTCTCCATCCTCGGAAAAAAAAAAAAAAAAAAACTGGGTGGCTGTAGGGGATGGCAGCATCATTGCACCCAGGGCACAGAAGCAGCCCTTGGCTTGGAGGAGCCATGCGGAGGCTCGGGAGCTGCCAGCCAAGCATCTCTTTGCACATGATCTGATATTCAGGGATTTCTCTTGGAGTCCTTCAGGGGAAAAGGAGCTGAGTGCTCATTTCTGGTTCCCTAGCAACACTGCTGGTTCTAATTCCTGATTATTATTTTTTTGGTTCGGGGGGATCCTTCACGTGTTGTGCTCTGATCCACTGTCCCCAGAGTAACGGCAAACCCAGGCAAGTGACCGCTGTGTCCATGGCACGGCCAGGCCCAGAGACAAGTGTCAGTGTGACAGGGTACTGTGACACACAGTCTTCCTTTTGCAAGCCAAAATGCCTGATTTTCAAAGCCAGTGACACTCATGAGAGTGTGTAACCACGGGGAGACACATGCCAGCGCCGTCCCAGCCCTACAGGTGCTGGGTGATGATGGTGTTGAGTCAAAACGTAGGCAAACTGGTGATGCTTAATGGAGCTCTCCACAATTAACAGGTGATTTTTGATGGGCACAGGGGGGTTTCTTCGGTAAGTCAGCCATGAACATCTCAGAGATTACCACAAGTGAAAACAATTATGTACTTAAACAAGGAGGGGAAGAATTTTAAAGGCATATTTAAAGTTACTTAAAAGCATGTTGCCGCTCAGAGGAGAGTTGTCCTCACAGGGGTGGGGAAAAAATACGTGTCATTACTGGTGAGGGCAGCTCTCTGCTGGAAATGGTGGTTTTAGGCTTTGTGGGTTTGGGTCGTGCAGGGTGAATGCTTTCCATGGGAAAAATAAATAAAGCTCAGATGAGGACAAATGGTTTTGGAGTCCCTTAGGTGAAACATTAGGAAAACTCTCCCAGTATTGTTTAAAAGACAAAATTATAATAAAACAAATATTTCAGGACTTTTCCACCTGAAACCCCAGGGATGTGGCCCACTCCTCAGGCAGGGAGAGATGGACCTACCTCTGCCTGATTTCTGCCAAGAGGTTTTGGGGTTCCCTGACCCCCACTGCATCCAGCAGTTCCGTTCCATCACTAAACTGTCTGAAAGGTGAAATAAACCCAAAAACCAGGGACCAAATGCTCCCAGGTGCCACCAGTGCAGCTTGCACAGTGGATCATGCTTTAGGGAAAAACTTGGCTGTGTTTTGCAGAACTTCTTCACTTTGCTACAGCTTTTATTCTGTTTTTCTAAGCAACGTTTAATACAATGCCCTATCCACGCTGGAAATTTCTTTGGCAAGTGAAAGCCTGCCAAAAAAATTGTATGATTTAGCTCTTTCAAATTTCTAAATATATACTTGCACGCAAATTTGTAACAAAATTATAAATTTAAATGTGCATTTCCCCTTTGCTGATTTTAGGAGTGCTTTCCTTAAGCCAGAAACATTATCCTTATTATTTGACCGAAACGTGTAAGAATTTTACTGCCTATAGAATAAATGTTCTGGCTATTTAAGGTATCTTGGAAAAAAAAAAAAAAAAAAAGCTCTCTATACTACTCTCTTGGCTTCATTTCACAACAAATGCATCATTTCCGATGACTGGCATAGAGCAGGAGCTGAATTTCAAATGTGTCTAAAAGCAGATGGTTTATTCCCTGGCCGGGAAAGCCGAGCGGAACCGGCTGCTCCTCGTGCCCAGGGCAGAGGGATGGATCCTGCTCCTCCCAGCAACTCCTGGCTCTGGATTTGCTCCTTTCCTTTGGATTTGAGACCAGAAGTGATGAGGATGTCTGGTCCTTTGTCCCCTGCGCCCATCCCTGGCACAGTCTGGGCTGTTCCCAAGCCCAGGTTTGGCCCTTGATGCCCACGTGCTTTTCTAGGTAGTTTTAAAGGCAATGAGCTCCCCTCAAAAGCTTCTCCTTTTGGATTTAGCATACCAGGAGCTCTCATCACCTCTTTTTGCAAGCAGGGATGTCCCTGCTTGTGTGGCCCCACATCCCCACACTGTTTTGGCATCCTCAGGTGATTCTTGGCAGCTTATGGGTTCCTGCCTCAGGCTCTGAGCATCCTGGTGTCGCGGTTCGCTGCTCTTTTCCCTGACTGTCCTAAAATCTCTCATCACCCTGCATAAAACCATACATCCCGTGGGGCAGATCGCTTGGTCTCACCCACCCTGTTTGCACCTATTCCGCTTCCCAGAGTTGGGATCAACCCCTTGGGTATGGAAAAATCCCCTCCGGGGCATCTCAGGCCGTTATTCTGGTCCTAAGGGTGATGGCTGGGTTTGCAGAGGCAGCACTAACTCCCACCTGGAGCTGTGCCAGGCAGCGAGTGCTGAAAGATGTTCCAGGTGTTAATCACAGGACTATTTTGATCTCTTCCTTGTGGGAAAATTGCTTTGAGGATATTTTTTCTTTTTTTTTNTATATGAAAAAGATCTCATGATGATTAAATATTTCAATGGGTTGCTCTTTAGTAATGCAAAACTAATCAACTTCCAGATGATATTTAAAAAGCAGAGAACGGTGCACGGCTTAATATCATAATTTCAATAGGCCAGGGTTTAGAAGACAGCTGATTATAAAATAATCCTTTTATGTTGTGTAAAACATCATTTTGAAGCAGACACTCACTCACTACAAACACGGGGTTTCCTTATTGCTGGAGGTGATTAGCTGGGTGCTGATTCAAAATGTGACCGCGAGTGTGGAGCAGCTTCTGGGATGTGCTGAGCTGATGGAGCGGCTTTTTGGGGTGAAACCTCCCCTTTTCAGGCTTGGACCGGGGCTGTTGGACCCCAAAGGATGTTCTGGCGGTGCAAAGTCTCACCAGGGTGACTTGGCAAGAGAGATGGAGAGCCTGGTGCCTGAGCTTGGTGAGAAAAGGTGTGATAAATGATCCAGGCTTTGCTTTGCCAGGGCGGGTGGGATGCTCTGGAGCTGGCGCTGAGCAGCAGCCTGGCAGGATGCTCCCCAGGCCCCTGCCTCTCCTGCAGGCAGCTCTGCAGAACAGGCAGCACCATCTCCTGGCAAGAAGCGCAGGCACAAACCCTTCAGCACCCTGCTTTTGGGCTGGGAGACCCTGCAGCACCCCATTTTGGGGGCAGGAGCCAGTTGGACCATGAGAGTACCCCGTTTCTGCAGCCTCACAGCTGGGGTCTCAGTCCAACAGAGCCCTCACCAGCTCCAGCAGCCACGAACAATTAATTTAAGCCATAATTAAGGCCCGCTGTATCCCTGCCCCTCCCAAGGGCTTTCCACCAGGTTTGTGGCTCCGTTTTTGCCCTCCTGGGAGTGGCAGAACGCGATGGGAACTGGTGGCAGGAGCAGTGGCGAGTGAAAATTAATTAACCTGGAATTTTCCCCCTGGAGTTGGCGGGAAAATATCCCCAAACGACCCAAATATCAAGTCAATGTGGGGATATAAGGGGCTGGGTGGGAGAAAAACGCAAAAAGGGCATTGCACATGGCAAGTGCAGAGGCAGTGCAGCTCCGACTTGTTCCCTGAATTATAAATACTAGGGAGTATATTTAGGCACACTCTGCTTCTGCCAGCGTGTTAAGCGCCGCAGCACGGCGTGTTGGCGTGGGGCTGCTTCCTGGGAGCAAGGAGAGGGATTCATTCTGCGCTCGGGTACATGAAATGGGGATCTGCTGAGCCTCTGGCACTGCCCGTCTCCCTGCCCACAGCAGGGATGAAGATGCTCGGGCAGGGAGGCAGCCGTGCCCTTCCCTCCCATTACAGCACATGCATATTTCATGGCCAATAATGGGATTTCGCTGTCGATACCGTTCCCAGATTTCTTTCCACCCTGCTACGTTTTCAGGTTAAATAAATGTAAGTCTTTGGGATCCCTCCAGCTCCGGGAGAAGGAGCTTTCCCTGGTGAGCTGGCCACATCCCGTGGCTTGGTGGCCAGTTCTGACCGTGTTGCAGGCATGTTTGGGCTTGGGCTTGCCTGGTGCAAATCCTGACTCCAGCAAATCATCGCCATGAGCTTCTCCAGAGCTCTGACTGCTGGCTGAAGCCTGGCTGAGTGCCTTCATCCTGTGGTTGTCCTCATCTCTGCTGGTGGCCTTTGGTTGGGAGGGATGGGGAGTGCAGCCCCAGCATCACTTGTGGCTCCCACTGAGGACCGCCAGCATCCCTTTCCTAGGGATGGGAGAGGAAATTTCTCCAAACATCCTCCCCACAGTCCCAACCCGCTAATAGCCCAGTAATCCTCTTATGGGGGTCAGCCTGGGTCGCCCATAGGAGCCTTTGTGTAATGCCAGGGAGGAGAAATGCCTTTTCACTGTGGTGGTGAAACGCCTGCGCTTTGCTGGCTGCTGCTGGCCCGGGATGGGGACAAGGCAGTGACCAACACTCCCTGTGCTCGTGGCAGCTCCAGTGCATCCTGGCTCCTGCCCCTGCTGCCCTTTTGGGGAGCTCTCTCGCAAGGGCAGCCCCCATTTGAGCATCCTCTCTCCTCAACAGCCTATTTTGGGACCCGTAAGCAGCATGCTCCGCCTCGGCTCTATTAATAATGCCACGATCCTGCCCAGCCTCTCCGGGTGGTTAAGCTCCCGTTTAATGCTGGGCTGGTGCCAAGTGAACCTCCGGGAGGATGAAAATGAAGATGAGGAGGACAAAGATGAGGATGGTTTGGTGGCTGGTTGGTCAGGGACACCAGCCCCAATGAAGCTTCAGGAGGTGTCCAAGCCCCTGTGATCCTCACGGGCTGGGCAGGGCTGGCTGGGTGCATGAGGTCCTGCTCTCTGCTCCCTGGGTCTCATTGCCAGCGGTACAGCATCCCATGGGATTAGGATTGATGATCTGGTGCAAGAGGACTGCACCTTAATGTATCTGCAATGTCTTCCTAAAACAGCTCCTTTTCTCAAGCAGGTAGGGGAAAATAAAGTGCAAACTCCAACGCAACGTGGATTTTGTGGCAGCTCCAGGTGCTGAGTGCCAGCAGATGGAAAAGAACTGTTTTCCATCTTATCCCAAATGTTGGGGTTTGGTGACATCGTTGATGAGACGTAGGGTGATGCTTCTGCCAGTGATGCCACCGCAGCCATGACCGTGCCCCATGATGTAACCCTGGTGCGTGGGCTCCTGGCCCTGAAACCCAAATCCAGCCCAGCCCCTTCCCTGGAAGGCAGGAATTTGACCTTTTTTTTTTTTATCTACAAGACCTTGACAGTGCCAGCTTGGGGCCTTATTTACATTTTTCCAGAAGCTGTGCTGGTTGCACAGCCCTCAGCTGGCTGGTCCAGCTGTGGTCACTAGGACCAGCCTGGGTGATGCTTCAGCCCAGCAAAGAGTTCGGGAGGTATCAGCCCCTATAGGGTTTGAACTGGGGCTGTCGCCAGCTTTAACATCCCCAGCAAACGAGCTACTTCATGTCAACATATTCACTTCTTTTTTTTTTTTTTTTTAACGAGGCAACTTCATTTCTGCTGGTTGCTCGAACAGCGCGTGGCATCTGATTATTAAAAATGCTGCTGGCAGCCAGCCCGCAGCCTACTTAGGCATTAATCTTCCCTGACAGATGCTGATGAGGAATCGCTCCGGCAGCCGGGACCGGCTCCTCTGCCCAACGTGCTCATCCCTTAAAAGCTGGGTATTATCCCCATTACAACCGACGGGAGGTGGGGGCTGGTGCCACTTCACCAGGTGATGCTGAGCTGGACCAGCAGCAGGACAGACATCCTGGCCTGACCGATGCCCGCTGGCGATGCTGGGCAAACTAGGAGCTGCTGCTGGCACCAGGCAATCATTTTTGAGTCACAGCATCGTGGGTTTTCTCTTTTTTTTCTCACACAGAAATAGGCAGAGTCATGTCAAGTTGAACATTTCATGGATTCCTGGTTTTGTTCATTATAATTTTTGAGGAAGGGAAAAAAATAATCCGTTTTCCGCCCCCCCCAACTCTTTCACACCAGTTGTCTTGGAAGGATTTTACACTTTTTCTGTACTGACATTTCCTCACCAAACGTACCCCAGCACAATTTAAAGAAGTAATTCAGGCTGCTAAATCAAACGTTTCACCTGATTCAGCTGCCCTTGTCTCACACCAAGCCAAACTGAACTTTTTATATCTCCATTTCCCCCCAAAAGAAGCTCTTTTCCACATGTCTTTTCTTGGCTCGTGATCAGGAGAAACCTGTTCTGGTTGCTGTTCCACCATGCATATATTTGGGGTGCAAATATAATACAACAGCAAGTGAGTAATTCACCCAGACAGGACAAAAATACCTATTTCTGGTGCTCGCTGGGACTTTTTGAACATTCAAGGCCTCTCAGCAGTGTCAATCAGCCAGTTGTAGAGTAAAACCTGAGGAATATCATCTTGGCATTTCAGCAGAGCCGGGACCCCTCCTGGAGCAGGAGCCGGTGGGGAGCTCATACAAAGGTGCAAGTGTGGGGTTGCTGTCCTTCCCCAAGCTATCTGAGCCCTGAAAAAGGCAAAAAAACCCCAAAACAACCCACAAAAAAGGCCCCAATGGAACCCATGAAGCCATGCAGGTGGCAGGGGCAGAGCTCACAGGGCTCCCCACCTGCTTGCAGGAGTGCAGGGATATGACCAAGGCCATCAGGGGAGTGGATGGCAGGACCAGCACCACCCCTGAGCCGTGTCCCATGAGAGGAAACCAAACTGGGCCTGGCACCTCGGGGGAGATTTTCTAGCCCTAACTGGTGGGGGGTGGCTGCAGAAAGGCAGTTTTCCCCCCACCCAGCTCCAAGGGCCCTTCGGGATGAGCGTGTAGACACATCAGACCCATCTGCCCAAGTGATGAATCAGAGAATCATAGAATCATCCCGGCCAGAAGGGACCTCCAAAGGTCATCTAGTCCCACCTCCCCGCAGTGGCAGGGACACCCCCACTAGACCAGGTTGCCCAGGGCCTCATCGAGCCTCCCCTTGGATATCTCCAGGGAAGGGGCCTCGACCACCTCTCTGGGCAACCTGTTCCAGTGTTCCACCACCCTCATAGTGAAGAAATCTTTCCTCATGTCTAATCTAAATCTACTCTTCTCCAACTTAAATCAAATCCAAGTGAAGCAAAGCTGTGAATGCTCGGGTACCCGTTGCCTTCTCCTTGCTGCCTGCAGGTTATTTTTAGCAGCCCGACACGGGGAGAACGCCAAGAACCCAGGTGACACGCAGTGAAGCCAGGTCCATCTACAGCCCATGGGTCCTGCAGAAGACCCCCAGGGACCCGGGTGCTGGAGAGGGCGGGTGGCCTTGCTGGGGTGCAGCAGGCGCCAGCCAGCCCCAGTTTATCAGTGGGGCAGATAGAGCAGCCCTGCCGCATCCCTGGGGCTTATCAGACCTTGGGGAACTTCTCCTCCCTCCAGCCGGCCGCTTGCTAGCTGGGGTTTTGCTGCCCATCCCCTTCACCCAGCACCCACATAATGTAATAGGTCACCGTAACCCTTTGGGTTTAACTTTTCAACAGGTGAGAGCAAATTAAGTCTGTTTTCCTGCTCCACTCCAAATTGCTAGGATGTCCCTGCTGCCCTGGCATCCTTGACACACAGTTTTTTTCTTGGGGCAAGTTGAAATCAAAGCAAGCGTCCTGTTGGTGTTGGTGGAAGGGCCAATACAGCCCCCCACACACCCCCCGCCCTCTATTCCCAGGTCTGGCAGCTCCTCCAGGATATCCTGTGGCCCTGGCCGGATCCAGTAAACAATGTGAGGGGCATCCCCCGGCCCCCCGTGTCCGGCCGGGGTGAGGGATGCCCAGATGGTTCCTTCCCATCTCATACCCTTCATCTCCAGCCCCAGCTGCAGCTTCTTCAGAACTCAACGTCCAGAGCCTCTTGCTACCCACGTCAGTGGGCAGAAGCAGCTCTCCCTCCTTCCCTCCCTCCTACCAATCGCAATTAATTAGGAGGACATCTTCATCCTCCACCACTCAATGTCAGGGAAATTAGCAGCTGCATTGCATTTTTCCCCCACTCTTTTCCCTGTTTGTCACAAGCCAGCAGGTGCTGAGCAGCCCAGGGCTAGAGGGGGTGCTCCAGGGCGTCCCTGTCATGCCCTCGAGCCATCCTTCTCCCTCCCTCTGCAGCAGGAAACCACTGGTCTGCTTCCAACTTATTTAGCTCAGCTTCCCTGCCTTCTCCATCCCTGTGTGCCATACCACCACCGAGGGCCCTTATAGCCCCAAATAAATCTCTGATGCCTGCCCTGGGAATGGCAAAAGGGAGCATTTCTTGATGAAGTGCCAGTTTGGGAAGTGGCAGCTCCCATGAACCTTTTCCATGAACCAGAAGATTTGGGGGTGAGTGTGGTTCTGTTTTCTGTCCCTCCCCGGTGAAATCCCAGGGACTTCTGCAGCAGGTGGTGGCTGCAGGACCACACTGGGGGCTGCACACCCATGGAGGGACTGTGCCTTCCCAGGCCAAACTTCCCCCCTGCCCTGGCAAAGTTACACGCAGATGGATAAACAAAAAAAACAGTAAAACCATCTGTATTTTTGCTAAATTGGACACAGAGGCACAGGAGGGACCCACTTTCCCCAGCCTTGGCCATGGCCATCCCTTGCGCACTAGCCCCCAGGAGGAGATGAGGGTGGTCATCACCTCTAATGGAATTTTTTGGTAATTAAGGGCCAATTTGTCCCTCAGCTTTCGTTAGGCAATGGCTCTCCCTGCTGCAGAGCCCTGGTTTTACGGAAGCCAGGTTTTTGCATCCGTGTGGTCCATCGTGGTTTTGCATCCTCAGGCAGGAGAAAGCATCCTTCTCACCTGCGACAGCTGGTGAGGAAATGAGCACTGAGAATTGCCAAAGGGGCAGTTTCTTAAGGAAAATCCCTGGCCCTGGCTTTTGCACCGATTTGATTCCTTCTCCTGAACTCTTCCTCTCTGGATTACACCTGGATTTTAGGGGGAGGTTTTTTGGCTGTGGTTTAATCTCTGTGAGTACCCTCCATACGTAGTGGGCGCAAGCTCTCCTGAGTCCTAGGGGCTCTGGGGCTGCTGTGGTTGGGACACTCTGGGATTTTGCAGCACTCCGAAGAGCTGGGATTTGGACAGGTGCCTGGCCACCTCCCAGTGGGACACGCTGCTTCCCTTGCAGGTTTTGAGTGATGCCCACTTGACTTTCTCCATACTCTGGGGTTCTGCACAGATTTGCTGCTGCTTCCACTGGGTTGTGGGGTGGTTCCTATTGCTGAGTCTTGGAGGACTTTATCAACAGGGAGAGCAGTTTGTCCAGGGAACAACAGACAGAAAAATGAACGTGTCAGCTCCGGTGCATTATTCATAGAATCATGGAATGGTTAGAGTTGGAAGGGACCTTAAAGATCATCAAGTTCCAAGTCCCCTGCCATGGGCAGGGACACCTCTCCCTAGAGCAGGTTGCTTCAAGCCCCATCCAGCCTGGCCTGGAACCCCTCCAGGGATGGAGCATCCACAGCTTCTCTGAGTAACCTGTGCCATACCACCCTCACAGGAAAAAATTTCTTCCTAATATCTAATATAAATCTGCCATCTTCCAATTCAAAACCATTACCCCTTGTCCTATCACTAGAATTCCTGACAAAGAGTCCCTCCCCAGCTCTCCTGGAGCTCCCTTCAGATCCTGAAAGGCTGCTATCAGGTCTCCCTGGAGTGATATCCAGGCTGAACAGCCCCAGCTCTCTCAGCCTGTCCTCACAGCAGAGGTGCTCCCTCCCTCTGATCATCTTGGTGGCCCTGCGCTGGACCTGTTCCAACAGTTCCATGTCCTTTCTATGTTGAGGACTCCAGAGCTGGACACAGGACTCCAGGTGGGGTCTCATGAGCACAGAGCAGAGGGGGAGAATCACCTCTCGTGACCTGCTGGTCACCCTTCTTTTGATGCAGCCCAGGATGGGGTTGGCTTTCTGGGCTGCAATTTAGAAATAAACCTCTGAAGTGGAGCTTTCCCCCACCCCCTTGATTTCTATTCCCCAAGATACCTTTGTTTCTATTCCCCTCCTTCCCCTTTAAAACTTCAAACATGCCTTTAAACAGCTCAGAACTGAAACCAATTACTTGCAAAACGAAGCGCTTCCCATCTGACAAAGCAAATCTCCTGGGTTTGAATTTAAAGCTGCGAAAAGCTAAAAAGAGAATAAAAAGCGACGGTTCTAAGCCCAAACATTATTCTCCACAAATATTTGCAGGACGACCATTTCCTGTGCTGGCCTCACAGGTGTGACACAAATGCCACTCGTGGTGTGCTTAATTGCCTCCCTGGTTGCTCTACTGGCCGGAAGCATCCCCAAGCGTGTGTACCTGCACGTGCACGGCTTTCCTCAGGGCATATAAGACTGGAGTTTGTGAGCTTTGGGGTTTATTTATTTTTGCTCCTGGCCTATGGCAAGAAAAGCTTATAAAGTCATCTTTTTTTTTTCTTTTTGCTGCCAGACAGTTTGCTTTTGCCGGTACATGCTGCCATCTTCAGCATCGCGCAGGAGGAGCCAGCTCTGCCTGTGTCACAGCCGGCCTCCTCGCTTGCCTCCTCCAGCTGTGGGAACTGTCTCTCTGGCTTCTTCCAGCAATTACTCAGTAGCATTAGCTGCTGGCACATTAATTCAGTTATTAAAGATGAAATCCCATCAGGATGTACACTCAGCCAGGGGAGGGGGAGCAGGACTAGCAGGAGCTGTGTGATGGCAGACACTTGCTGGTGGCCCAGCTGAGAGTTGGGGGGTGACAAACAGCACAGCTGTGTAATCAGATAAAAAAAAAATCCCCAGCAGGTTAACGTGATGCTATCGGGGTATTACATATTAGATGGAGCATTATTAGGAAGAAATTCTTTCCTGTGAGGGTGGTGAGGCACTGGAACAGGTTGCCCAGAGAAGCTGTGGCTGCCCCATCCCTGGAAGTGTTCAAGGCCAGGCTGGCTGGGGCTTGGAGCAACCTGCTCTAGGGAGAGGTGTCCCTGCCCATGGCAGGGGGGTTGGAACTTGATGATCTTTAAGGTCCCTTCCAACTCTGACCGTTCTATGATTCTATGATTGTAATCACAGAATCAGGGAATGATTTGGGTTGGAATGGACCATGTAGTCCAACCTCCCTGCAATGTATAGGGACATCTTCAACTAGACCAGGCAGCTCAGAGCCCCATTCAAACTGACCTGGAATGTTTCCAGTGATGGGACATGCACCACCTCTCAAGCCTAATGCCCATCTATGGAGCAAATCAGGTGGCATTTGTCACAGGAGAGTGCAGGTGACGGTGAGACCAGACATGCAGTGTCCACATACCCAACAGCCTCAGACCAGAAGCTGCTGTAGCCCCAGCACCACTCCATTGACTCCACAACCCTGGGACCAACCCAGGGGGCTCTGCAGCCCCTTTACCCAATGCAGGCTTGAACTACCTGCTTTTGGAGGAACCTGCTTTGGAGATGCCTGCTTTCCAGCAGATAGTCATTGGAGATTAATTTCAGTTCCCTTCTCAGTCACCAAGAGCAGCTCCTAGAGGTAGGAAACTGCCGACGGGCTGGGATCCCCCATCCACCCTCCCTGGTGATGCTCCATGCTGCTGTCACTGCTGCTGCTATTAATCACGGCTGCACTAATGAAGTTAATGATCTGGGATCTCTTCTAATTATGTCTTCCCCAAACACGGGTCTGCCCGTGCTTTCACCAAGGGGACTCAGCGTGGGGGATTTAAACGCACTGTTGGTGGCTCAGATTTCTAAACTGGCTTCATTTTAATGGTTGGTTTTAGATGAACTTCCACGATTCCCCCAGGCAGCAGACACCTTTAGTCACAGAGCGTTTCAAGGGAGACTTGTATTGGTGTCAAATATTTAATAGAGTTGTTTGCAAACAATAATTCCATTCAATCTTGGGTATGGGATTAAAATCCAGAGCCCTGCACATCTCCTTGCAGCTATGGCCCTGGGGAGCTCCCTGGTGCAAGGAAGATTTCGGGCTGCATCACTCATGAAACCTACTTTGGTTTAAGAACCTGGAGCTTGGCTGTGGGGTGAGTCTGATTTGCCAACAGTTGGCATTAAGGTTTCCAAAAGAAAGCCAAATATGCTTCATTTATTTCTTTAGACACCAGCCCTGCAACTGCTTACAAGGGCTGTTGAGTTTTTGTAGCCACAGGACAGGAAAGGTGGTTGCAGTCTGCAGCATCGCCCCAGTATGAGCACCTCCCACAGCATCCCAAACACACAACTTTCAGAAGACAGCAGGAAGGCTTCAAAAGTTTCTGAGGGCGATGCTGTCCCACACTTCTGAAGGCTGATCAGGTGCTTCCAGTGACAAAAACATTATTAAAACTTTTGTGGGGAAAAGCTAAATGGTGTCAGAGCCACTTGGTGCTGAGAAGGCATCCAAAACCCCAGTGACACTTCTGGTCAGACAGAAAAGGTGCAGAAAACAGGGAAGCAAGAGTGGAATTTGCTATTCCTGACCCCAATGTTGGCAGAAGCAGAAGGGTTTCAACAGCAGAGCCCAGGCCCCGCGCAGAAATCACCGGTGGGAGGAAGAGGTTTAGGCTGGAGACCATGAGCCTGAAGCCAGGTCCTTCTCTGGAGGGGACTGGCTTAGGAAGCTCATGCATGTCACCAGTTTCCAACTGGGATCAGCCAGCCAAGCCCTCTACTATTATCAGTCTCCTGAGGAGGCTGGAGACATCCCAGCAGACATGCTGATGTTTAATGCTGTCAACATTGAGACATTGCAGTGGGTGCGTTAAATCCAGGCTCAAAACTCCAGTTAGATTAGAGATAGCTACATGGAATTGGGATAGAATGCAGGAAAACAGTGAATAACACATTCAGACAGAGGGGAGACAATGTTTTGTTTCCAAACTGCATAAAGTTTTACACCAAATTTTGCAAGTAAGCATCAAAGAGCGTTTTGATCAGGCCCATTGCATGCAGCCCACAGCCCCGGCTGAGCTATTCACCATTCAGTTCCAAGCCGCATCGCCTCCTCGGAAAATAAGGCCTCAATAAAATGTTAGTAAACAACTTTCAGTGCTGGAAAAAATTATTTACAACTCAGCGGGGAGTAGCCCAGGCACTAAATAGCTTCTAAATGCTGTGGGATTCAACAGAAAATGGCACCTTCTAGAAGCCAAATAGGATTTGGAACCACTGCTTCGAATGCTCCAGGCTGCAGGGAGCGAAGCTGCTGCTGCCAGTGGTTTGGAGAGGACACCTTGCTGGGGCTGTGGGGCATCACCTCCTGCAGCACAAGGGTGTAGCTGGGTGTTGCAGTTGGAAGAACCCACAATTTATTGTTGTTTAGACAATTATTCACCCAGCCGGGAAGGGGAACTTGGAAAAAAACAAGGAAACCTGAGGGCTGAAGTATAAACAGATTTAATAGACTAGATAATTAACATTAATAACACAAAAGAGCCAGTATTGATCCCAATACCAATATAAAACACATGAGGGCTATCCCCAGCCCATTCCATCACAGGGAGCCATGGGCTTCCCACAGGGACAGCCCGTGTGGGTCCCTTCGGGAGAAAGGGAAGGGCTCAGGGCTCCGGCACCGGGGCAGGGGTTCTCAGGGTGGCAGCCACAAAGGGAGAGAGAGAGAAAGAGAGAACTCCTCAGCAAAGTTATTAGTTTCTATGGAATGTGGCGTTCATGGTATGAAATAACCCTGTTGGCAGCTTGGCTCAGGTGCCTGGGTCTCTCTCCTCCTCCTCGTTCCCACTCCTGGGGAGCTCAAAACCCCTGAGACCTTGAAACCCCCACCCCAGGGCTGGCTGTACACTAAATGGTGTCACCAGTTCAGACACTGGAGCCTTCTGAAAGTGCAGTTTTCCCAAGAGTTAGAAGAGAAATTAGCCCTCAAACCAGGAAACCCTCACTTGGTGATCTGACTGAGTTCGGGCTCCTTTGGGAGCTGGTGAAGGCTGGGTCTGGCTTTGTGCTTGGGGAACAAAGTGTGTTTCAGCGCCAGAAGCTCGCACTTCTCCCTGTCAATTTCTCACTGAGAACTTGAAACCCACACCCCAGAGCTGGCTGTAAAGTAAATATTTTCACCGGATTCAGACACTAGAACCTTCTAAAACCGCAGTTTTTGTGGGCATGAGAAGAGAAATTAATCCCATGCCACCCAAATCAGGACACCGATCCAGCTCCGCCAATTTTGCGGGGCGTTCTCCTGCCCCGGTATCCCTTTTTGGACCCATTTTTCCCCTCGGGCGCTGTTCCTGGGGTGGCTGCCAGCCTGCTCCCCCCACCTTGAGCTCAGAGTGCCGCGAGTGGCCTCGGCAACTCGGGGGTCGGATGCTGCTGGACCACCGGGCCACCAGCTGGGCTTGCCCCCGGCCCTGGCCGGTACCGCCCGGCGCGGCCGCCAGGGGGCGCCGCGGTGCAACCCACGCCGCGCATCTCCCGGGGTCTGCCCTGGGGGGGTGGGCAGGGGGGGTCTTCGGCTCTGGTGCCATCGGGTTTATTTCTTTAATTAATCATAGAATGGTCAGAGTTGGNCTGATCATCTTTGTGGCCTGTTCCTACAGTTTGATGTCCTTTCTATGTTGAGGACTCCAGAGCTGGACACAGTACTCCAGGTGGGGTCAATCATCCCTCCCGTCTTGGCCCCGCAGCCCTGAGCACGGTGGGGTGCCACAGGGCTCTGACTGGGGTGGGGGGATCATAGTCACAGACCCGTAGAAGTGTTTGGGCTGGAAGGGACCTTCAAGACCACCCAATCGCACCCCCCGCGCTGGGCAGGGACACCTCTTGCTAGAGCAGGTTGCTCAAAGCCCCATCCAACCTGGCCCTCTGGGTGGCATTTCTCCCCTCCAGCGTGTCTTGCACACATTGCTGGACAAGGGCTGACACTGGAGATTTCTGGAAGCTTGAGTTCTGCTGCTCTTCCACCTACAGTAGAGTATAGAAACTGCCTGGGAATGCCCAAAGGGCATTTCTCCAAGTCCTTGCAGTAAAAGCTGGCAGCCCTGCCTTCCAGCCTGGCTTTCAAACTCTTCCATGTCTTTATCGACTTCCTGGCCAGCACTTCCTAATGGGCAGACCTTTGAAGGAACCTCCACCTTTGGGCAGAGACGGGTTTGCTGTGATGGGCTTAACAGGGCTCAGCTGCCTGTTGTCCTTGAGAGCTCTTGTGCTTTCCTACCTGAAATAATGCTCTCTCCATCAACATGCTGTCAGCTTGTGGTCACAGCTGTAGCTGCCCCACCATACTGTGATGGTTGTCCCCACCAGATGGGGTCACCTCTCATGCTGGGCACAGATTTCACTCCTTATGCAGTTTCTGCGCAGAAGCATCAGCCGTGCCCAGGAAAACCAGATTCCTGGTACCCACACTGCCCGGTGTGATGGACACGGGTGCAGGTTCACGAATCCTTCTCCAAGTGAGAAGAATACATAGCTTATAATTCCCCCATCAGGAGGAAATCCTGAAATGAAGTGAACAGGAGAACCTCAGTTTATTTCATTAATATTATTTCTAATTCCCGGATACATTTTTATTAGTTCCCCAACTTGGTTGCTTTGATTCTTTCATATTTCTGATGGGATTTTCTGCCTCGTCCATTTGAATGTCTTTTTTTGGGCTCTCTTCCCGTGCCGGTGGACTCAGCACACCTGGGGTATAATCATTGCTGTGGGATCATATGCCACCCTAATCCTTCTGGGAGACCTTTCCCTTCCCTTCTCCAGCCCTTTGATAATGTTCTCAGATTCCTCAGCTGCTGTTCTGAAGTAGAGATGCTTATTTTCCCCTACCCCCAATGCAACTCACAGCCCACCCAGTGCCACCCATCCCGGGCCGGCACATTCATTAACCCTCATTAACCTCTAATGAAGCTTGGACAGCCACCACCAGCATCACTTGGCAGAGAATTTGTGGCTGCCACAGATTTATTAGTCGGGATAAGTGTGAACGTAGCTGGGCTGGAGGTGGAAGTTAAACCCCAGGAGAGGCTGACCACCATCAGCAAAGCCAGGATGGTGGTGATGGGGAGAGGTTGGGTTTGCAGACACGACCACCCCAAATCTTGTCTTCCCCCTTATTCCCAGTGCTGCTGGTGTGGGTCTGGGTGGTTGTTATCCATGACATCAATCCCCAGGACTGTCAGGGACAGGTACCAGATCCTTCTGGAGATGGAGACAACAATGAACAGCACTGGCTGTGAAACCAAAATGAGAGAAAACTGGGCTAGGGGAGAGGACAGATGAGGGGACAAGCTTCCCACTGGGGACACACAGGGGCCAGCCAGCTCTCCTGCTCACCTTTTATATTTATGGCATGGCTCTGTAGCCTCCGAGCCACAAATTTTGTCAGTGTCTGTCCCCTGGTGCCTCTGAGAGATGAGATTTACTGCTCAACTTTGCAACCAGAGAAATACAGCGCTGGCCACAACTCACAGGGATGTACCTGCCGGCCCCGTGCTGCCAGGATGCTTTCCCAGCTCGCCTCTCCTGTGGGAGTCCAGAGGCAGCATCATTTTATATTTAAAACCTTGTTTACTGCTTTGTCCCCGTGCTTCAGGTCAGGATTTTGGCAGCGATATGTCTTTGAGGCAGGCAAGAAACCGGTGCTCTGTGGGTGAGCAGGGTCTGTCCTCAGGGGCCGCGGGCAAGGGAGAGCAGTGATGGTATCGCATGTTGCTGTTGGGTTTGATGTGCTGCCGACAGGTTTAGGCTTCCTGTCCTCTCTGATATCTCAGAGCCCATTAAAGTCTCACATCTCATGTTATGAAATACGGCACACGTCAGGGTTTTGGTGTTTTTTTCCCCCTTCCTGGGCTCCTCTCAGCTTTCAGCCCTTCTACCCATCATCCCGGAGGGGCTAGTACCCACCACATCCCTCCCAGCCGATGGTGTCCTGGGAGCTGGCTGTCCCTTAAGTCCCCTCTGCCCCTTCCAGAGTGAAGGGATGCCACTGAATCTGGCTGCCCTCTGCAGAGGCTAAGGCCAAACCCTCTCACTACGTGAGTGGTGACTCCACATGCATCAAGGCTCCACTTTTCCATCCCACCCTTAATCCAAGGTGATTTTGCCCATGGAGTGATCCACCCCACAGTGGTTTTTGGGATCAGCCTGGCCCTTTGCCACCCTGAGCAGGGCGGGAGGGAGTTTCCCAGCTTCTGGCTCTGGTGCCAGAGCAGCTCCCACAGCACACACAGCCTGGTGCTATCGGCCCCGGCATCTCCAGCCATGCCTTCCGGCACGGGGGGAGCATTTATCTCCGCCAAATCTGCAGATTGGAGCATGTAATTTTCCCCTTCTTTCTAGTCCGGGGGAGGGTTTGTGGCCAGAGTGGAGCAGACAGATATTTGAGGCTGGGAGTGGGGAGTCTTCTGCGCCGTGTTCACAGCTGACCCTGCGGGGCAGCCTTGCCAGCGCCGGCCACTGAGAGATCAAAGATGCTGCGTTTGCCTCCAGGATCCATCCTCAGCAGCCATCGGTTCCCCGTGGTGAGCTGTGTGTCTCCTCTGGGAGAGAGGAGCCTCTCCATGTCTGGATGGAATGGTCAGACGGACACTGTGTTTCACCACGCTTTCCAGTGACATAATTTCGGGACTGGGCCCTTGCCTGTTGCCTGCAGACCCACGTTTCCACCCCAAAATCCCTTTTCTTCAGCAAAGTCTCACCTCTCCCCCAGCAGCAGATGAGGCTGTTTCCAGTTGCCCGACCTGATGCACAGAGACTGTCTCCACACTTGTGGTTTTTTACTAATTTTCCCCTTTTTCAAGTCTCAGAAAACAGCAGGTTTGTAGTGTGATTTTAATGCGTCCTCATTCTGCTTAGCTGTAAGACATGGAAAATAACCTTAAGCCAGGTGGGGGCAAAATAGCCTTCAGTTTAAACAAAACTGTGAGTATCTGGCCTCAAACCTGCTTTGGGGAATGGAATAAAAACCAGGGAGAAGCCTCTGAGGATGAGTACCCCCTGCTTTGAGCAGGGAGCCCACTCCGAGGGAGGAAGAGGAGGATGGTGATGACCCCGTATCCACTGACCTCCCGGCTCCCTGCTCAGCAGCCTTGAGCCAATTAGTGCAGATAGAAATTGTCATCCCACTCCTCCTCCCGCGAGGATGGGGCTGGAGCTCTAATTGCTGCCACTGGCCGGGGGTCACCAATTAGGCAGTGAGGTGACGTGGGGCTGAGCACCCTGCTACCGTGCTGTGATGAGACGATGAAGTGCCCAAGGATGCTCCTGCCTGGCCAGGCTCTTTCAACAAGTGCTTTTGTCCCTTTGCTGCAGGCTCACACATTTGCCTGGCTCCTGGGGGCTTCGTTAATGCCCTGAGCATGTGTCGTGGTTCTGACTAATCAGAAAAGACAGATGATCCCCTCCCTCCCCCTTTTAGGGAAAGAAAAAAAAAAGAGGAGAGGAAGAAATTAAAGAGATTCAGGAGTTTAGAAAAACTAAACTACTTTAATAAAAACAAAAAGAAAAGGAAAAAAAAAGTATACAGTATATACAAAACTGTACCAAGCTCCCAGGATGATGACCACGTCACCAGCAGGCGTCAGTCCCAGGCTGGACTCGGTGATGGACAGGAGCTGGATTCCAGATCTGGAGTCAGGAACGCTGGGATCGGGATCAAAGGCAGATGAACAGGCAGGGTCCTCCTCGGACGTCGGCCATCAAAGAAAGAGCAAAAAGGGACATGACCCTTTGATCCCTCAGCTTTTATCCTGAGCATGATGCGGATGAGATGGAATACCCCTGTTGGTTAGTTATTGGGTCACTTGTCCTGTCCGCCCCTCCTTGCAGGTAGGACCCTTCGATCCTTTTCCACTTCTAACCCTCCAACGGAGCAAATGACAAAATTCCCTGACATTGGTTGTTCCAGCAATAAGGATAAGCAAGGGCCTCCCTGCACACCGTTCCTTGGGATAATCGGGTCTTATCACTGTGAGGCGAAACAGTTCTCTGGACAGTGTGCTGTTAATTTCAGAGGTTAATTAGTTAGAAGAGGCCCAGCTAAGAAAGTAAAATTGTAAAACAGAGAATTGGTTCGTTTTACCTCAAACCAGGACAGCATGGTAAGGCATGTTTCCCCCCCTCCCAAAGGCTGAGGCTCCTCGCCCAGTGCCGTGTGATGGGAACAGCAGTATCAGCACTGGTGGTGGCAGGGAACACCTTCCCCTCCATGGTGGCCATGTGGCAATGCTCAACTTAACAACATTGTCCCTGTCTTCCCAGTGTGAATAAATACACCCATCCTGGAGCCAGCAACTTGATGGCTTGTTGTCTGCCCATGGATGGGCCAAAGCAGCCTCCACCACCCCTTGGCTGGTGCCAACAGCATCTTTTGGGGGGAGCTGCAAGCCAGGCAGCCTCCAAGCAGAGCTGGCAAAGCCAGGTGTCCCCAGCACCCTCGTGTTGCTCCTGTGTGCTCTCACCCGCTCTCTGATGTGGATTCTCTGGTGGATGGTAGGGGTTGGGTCCCCGCCACAACTCCCTCCCCAGTGCCCGGCTCCCTGCGAGGAAGAGGAGGGGGTACAAAGGGGTGCAAAGAGGGACAAGTGTGTGGGCTGTAACAAACCACAGCTGCTCATCCAGGAAGGCTGCACAGCCACTCATTAAACCACCCAGCTAATTAAAGCGCGGTGTGGGTGTCTGGCAGGTGGGCGGCAGCCCTGGGTGCAGCTGGGTGGGCCAGGGCCACCCAAAGCCATTGACAAGTGGGTGCCAAGGCCACCAGAACCATGGGGAGCAGAGCTGGGGTCTGCAGCCCCTTAGGGACCTGCCCAGGGGAGCAGGTGGGTGGCTAAGGATGCCAGTGGAGGCTGTGGGGAGCTGGACTGGCTCTGGTCCTGCTCTGCCATGGCTGGGGCTCTTCATTTCTCACTGTCCCAGCACTGTCCTGTTTGGTGAAGGTGGTAGCCCAGCCCTGCGTGCCCACCTCCTTCAGCACAGGCAGCGTCTCCCCTCGCAGGAGGAGGAGGCTTCATCTTGCCCACAGCCACTGCTGTGCACATGTTGAGGGTGAGAGGGTCCAACTGGTGTGTTGTTTCAACCCTGTTGTTATGCAAAACCCTACACACTACACCAGGGCAGAGGCACAGGGTGCTGCATGCCCAGCCGTGGGCAACCATGGGTCCTCCACGCTGGCCGTGCCCAGTCCCGGGGCATGGGTAAGCCCCAGAGCCAGCAGCTCATCCCTGCCATGGGCCAGGTTGTGGCTGTGCTTTGGTGAGCGATGCCATCAGAGGGGCTGGTGTGAGGGCTGGCAATGCCAGCTGCTGGCTTTGCCATTCCTTAAATAAAATCCAGGGGTGAAAAAAAGAAGAAAAAGAAAAAGAAA
>VXBW01003416.1:299202-313678 GCA_013400375.1 Thinocorus orbignyianus
AAAGAAAAAGAAAAAAAAAAAAAAGAAAAACAGAAAGAAAGAAGCCTGGCTGGATTAATAATTCAGGCTGGCAAGAGAACAAACCCCTCCAGAATCCACCTTCCATTATGTGCCCACAAACCACATAAAATGGAAAAAGAAAGAACAACAAAAAAGCCCAACGACCTTGAGTCTTGGCAGCAGCCCCAGATGTGCAGGGACAGGGAGGGTGGAGGCGACAGTGATGTGGGGACCATCCCTTTTGGGGGGCTGGTGCCCTCCTGCTCCTGGGTGCCAGGTGGGATGGGTGCTGGGGTTGTCTCTGGTGGGGTGGGATGCGGGATGACCGTGCTCGGGGGTGGCCAGACCACACAAAACGGGGCCCGGATGGCCCCCCAAGCCCTCCCTGTGAAAAACGGTGCGGCAAAAATGTGCTAAATCCTCAAACTCAAACAAGGTTTGCCCGCCGCAAATTGCAGGGGAGATTTGGAAAGGAATTTGCTACCAGAAAAGCGGTCACAGGCTGGATGTTAAATATTTGGGATGGAGACCTCCAGGCACCTTGTAGCCCATGCCCACGGAGAGGGGATGCTTTCTTTAGTGCTGAGCTGAGGCAGGGCTGTGAGGGACGGTAGGAAATAATTATAACCATAAACAGGTAATTATAGCCCCCTTTCCAAAAGAAATCCCTTTGAAGGCTCTTTTCCCTGCATGGGGAGCTCAGCCACTTGCTGCCCTGCCTGCCCACCCCCTGGACCTCCCTGGCTGCTGGAGGAAAGTCCCCAGCATCCCCACAGAGAGGAGGGGACCCAGCCCCAGCCCTACCTCCTCTCCGGCCTCCAACCTGCCCCAACCAGGAAAACCTTGTGCTGGTGAAGCAAATGATGGGTTCATCCCCTTTCTTTCCTCCTTGCTGCTTTGTTGTTGTTGCCATGAGAAATTGTTTGGAAGAAACCCTCTGCTATGAGAAGTCTGCCTGGGCAGGCTGGGATAGGGGATCAATCCCACCCATGTGAAGCTGCTGCGGGTTCCCCCCATGGAGGAAGGGAAAGATCTCAAATAATGACCCCAGGGAGCCATGGCAGAGCACCCCAGGAGGAGCCTCCCAGGTTTGGGGTCTTTTGCTGGGTTTTCTCCAAGCCCCAGCTCAGACAGCAATACCCAGTCCCCAAAACCAACCACCTCTGCCAGCCAAACAGCAACGAAATACAATTTAAGCAATAAATGTGCTGCTTACACCAAGCCCAAGAGTGATGTTTCCTTAGTCTCGCCAAACAGAAAAGCAAAGCATCTCTAGAACAGTCCCCTTCTCCCTTTGTCCATTTTGCATGTAAAATATCATTATGATTTTTATTTTTTTTAATTTTTTTTTTTTTGTTAAATAAACTCTCAGCACAGCAGGGCTCCAAGCACCGCTTCAGCTGCTGCTGTGCCAATTTAAACTTCTGATTTTCTATTAAAAGCTCCCAGCATCTCCCTGCAAAGGTGTTTTCTATGGAGGTGGGGAGGGGAAGGGGAACAGAGGGGTACAGGACAGGAGCCCTGCCCAGATACAGCAGGCAGGGACTCAGATAGAAATCGTTTTATCTTCATCCCACCCTGGAAAAAGTCTGCTGCCTGCCCAGTTTCCATCTCTCGTGGTTTTAGAGTTGGTTCATGCCCTGGCAGCAGCACGGGGAGGTCTCACCCTGCAAAATGGGGTGGTGGTTGTGGGGTGACCAAGGCTGCGTCCTTCACTTCACCAGGGTGTGTGTTTAAATGCACTCTGTAGGTAATAAGATAAAGCCAAGATGAAGGTTTTCTGTCTCTGTTTCCCTTCTACAGCACTGTCGCTCCAGTGACCCACAATAAATCCCCCTTCCCCAGGGCTGAAAGGGGAAAATCCCCATAAAATCACTTTTAACCCCAAAGAGTGGTGACGGTCTCAATGCGACCATGCATGCAGCGGAGAGGTGCTCCAGCGGCTCAGCCTGGAGAGAAGGGACTGGAAATCCAATACCTTTGGACACCCGGGGAGTAAGCATTAATTGAGCTGTATTAATGAGCCGGCAGCCGGAAGGCAAAAGCTTTTAGCGTGGGAGCCGGGTGGCCCTGGGATGCCAAGCAGGGATGGGGACTCGACCAAACCCACAGGCTGGGAAAGCAGCAAAACCCCCGCCCTCTGAAAATCAAAATATATAAATATATATGTATATAAAACAAAAAAAGCACAGGCGTTGTAATGAAAAAGCTATATGTGGTTTGAAATCCCCGGCTCAGCTCACGCCAAAGGAATTTCCAGGCCTGGTTTAGATCTGATTCAGCAAAGCTTTTATAACGGCGTGGGGCGTGCGGTGGAGCCGGGGCCGCAGGACCTGCTGGGGTGCCACAGCCCCTGGCTGGGCCAGGCTCTCCGTGGCAAGCTGATAAATAGGAGAGGTTGCCATGTGGCTGCTTGTAAAGCCTTTATTTATTTTTTTTTCACCAGGCTCATTCCTGGAAATGAGGGCAATGTCTTCATGGGGAGGGATGTGTGTGGAGTTTCTGGGTCTCACCCCGTCTTCTGCACAAAGTATTGTCCCAGTGACATTCAGGATCCGGCCCCGGGGGAGACTTGTCCCCCTGCAGCTTTCATGAAATCGCTGGTTGGGGTGAAAGGAGAGACTTTGACAGGGAGCACAACCCTTCCCAACCACCAGAGAATCCCCACAGGGGGATGGCTCCTCCGGGAACCAGGCGCAACCCCCCAGCCCTGCTCTGCTGCTGAGGGCTTTGGCAGCGGGAGAAACAGCCCCCAGGAGTGAAGAAGTCAGACAAAACAAAGGGGAAGGGTGAAAGTCGTGGTGTCCCTGTGCCAGGCACTGGAGATGATGGTTTCTTTAGGCAGAAGGAGGAAGAAAAATAAAGTGGTGTAGCCAATTATCTCCCCCGTGAGTCACTCGGAAGACTGGGAATTTTTTTCCCATGGCTAAGAGTTCCCAGAAACGGGTGAGCCATCTGTCCAGGGGGTGTCTGTCTGTCCAGGGATGGGTGAAGCAG
The DNA here is from genome assembly GCA_013400375.1 of Thinocorus orbignyianus. NCBI lineage: Eukaryota > Metazoa > Chordata > Aves > Ciconiiformes > Thinocoridae > Thinocorus > Thinocorus orbignyianus. The sequence continues at coordinate 302,200 of VXBW01003416.1, forward strand.
TGCCAGCTCTGGCCCAGGGGCTCCACGAGCCCCCCCAGCCAGCGAAAACCCTGAAGTTATAAAGGCAGAAGGGGTCTGGAAGCTCCCCCAAGCCCCAAAGGCACCCCTTCATCCTTCAGCCCTTGGCACTGGCTGCGTGTAATCATTAGTTTAAATAAACATTTTGCCTCCAGGGGTGCAAGAGAGGGACCACAGGGACCACCAGGGGCTTCAGAGTTGGTGCTGGGAAGGAAATTCTCTTTTAGAGTATTAGGGTACTTCCAGCTGTGTGTGGGCTGTCTGCCACGAGCATCCCTCTCCATCCCTACATCCTAGACCTGCATCCCTGGGGCTGGAGAGGGGTTATCCAGGGATGACAGCACTGCTCTGTCACCCAGGGGGGTTCTGCAGATGGAGAGGGCACTGCTTTGATCAGGCGCTCCAGAAGCCTGATTTAAAGCTTGCAAGCCTCTTCGAAAACACTTTTCGGCCTAATTATTTTTCAAGATAAAAGGGGGGGAAAAAACCCCACACCAAACCCTCCTCTTTATGCCTTATTTTGAAGGTAAAGGCTTCAGCCACCTCCCTGGGGAGAGGGTGCCCATGGCCCTGGCAAGGGGCTGCATCCAGCCTCCCCACAGCACCAGCACAACCCGTGCATCGCAGCTCCCGACCACGACTGCACGCTCTCCCCCCTCTCCCTTCCTAATTATATTCCATTTCAAGATTATTGCAGAATAATTGCATTAGGAACGACAGCTCCAGTCTGGCATTAAGGAGCTCTTCTCCCTAACTGCAGAGCACCGAAGGTACTGAGCCCTGTTGCGTGGCAGTAATGGAACTCACCGCAAGCACTCAGGAAAAGAGCTCTCATTGCTTCAGCTAATACACTTACTTTGAGCACATCCTGAGTTCCTGAATCTCTTCCCTCTTTCCAAGGAGGCTGGCACGGGGCAATGGCCGAGGGAAAGCTGAGCTGCATGGGTGTGGGATGTGCTATAGCATAAGGTTTAAATTCTGGGCAGCACAAACCATTGCAACACCGGAGACAAACCAGGTCTTCTCAAGAGGCAGAGCGAAGGAAGGGTGCACAGCAGTGTGGCTGCCTCACTCCCCCTCTCATTTCCCTCCGCTGAAGAGGATGGATCATCCCCATCCCACTCCAAGCAGGAGCTGCCCCCCTTCCCCTCCTCCCTGCTGAGATCTTTTTGATTCAGAGCCAGGTCTTTCTTCACTACCTTGATCCCTGATCCCTTTCAGCTGCCGCCGCTGTCTGCCTTGTGGTTCTTTATCAAAGGCTGTCTTGAAACCCAGATAAAGGGTGGCGCATGCAGCGAGGCTCCCAGCCTTGCACGTAACCTCTCAGACATGCTGGGGAGATTAGCCCGGCTCTTCTCTGCTTGCCCAGCTCTGCCAAGAGAGCCCTGCCCACCCGAGGCAGCGATAGCAGCCAGTGTGTCTCCCCGAGACTGCACACTTGCTCACACGCTAGCGAAGGACATGCACAGCTGTGTCACGCAGATGTTATCCCTGCCCATAGGGACGTCTACTGTCTGAGAAGTGTGGTTGTCAGAGATGGGTCAAGCACACAGTGTTTGGAGCTGAATCTGGAATATATTTTGGCTAAGTGGCTGGGCTTGTCAGTGTTGCAAACAGATGAGCTGTTTGTCACAAACCTCATGGCCGATGCTCGTGTGAGCCTGAAAGTGAAAGTCTGAAAAGGATCCAAGAAGCAGCTCGACTTCAAGCTCGGATGACGATTTGGCACCTTCCCTCCTGTTCCCCTGTAAAGGGCTGAGCGAGGGCCAGGCTGTCCTCGGGGGCTCTGCACCGAGCAGGATACTCCCATGGGAAAAAGGTCTTCCAGGCAGGGCAAAGGCAAATCCAGACGTAGTTCCCATCCCTGGAGGTATTTAAAAGACGTGTAGATGTAGGCCTACGGGACATGGTTCAGTGGAGGACTTGGCAGCGTTAGGTTAACGGTTGGATTCAATGATCTGAAAGGTCTTTAGAAACCTAAAGGATTCTATGATTAATATCCCCTGTTTGGAGATGTTTGAGGGACTTGGGAATGGTCATGATGGCAAGAGCTGAGCTCAGGCTGCAAAACTATAAAGATATTGAGTGGACATTGTACCATTTTAGTCTTGGTAGAGAAGGACAGATGTAAATCCATTAAGATTAAATACCGGCACCCAGGTGAGCAGCTGCAGTGCTCTGCAGAACCAGGTATCACTGCCTGACCTTGCGGCTGGGGAAACTGGGGCAGGAGCAGGCAGGGACCCTGCAAACCCATCTTCTCCTGCTGATGCTCATGTCTACCACTCGCCCTTTTAACTCTACCAGAGCCGTTTCGCACCCTCGGGTCCCACTGCAGCCAGCAATGCCAAGTGGTAATGATTTATTATTATTATTCTTACTCTTGCTATTATTATTGCTGCCTAGATAATCCCCTGTCAGAATAGAAATGTGCCTCCCTTTCCAACGTGAGAGTGTCCTGCTTAATGATGTTGTTTTCCTCTCCCTGGTACCTTCAGCTCTGACATATTGAACGTTAATGGCACCGGGAGAGCTTCGGCTGCTCTGCTTCTTCAGAAGCCAGGTCATTATACCATCAGCCATCCTGCTACGATCCCTCCTCCTTTATTAAGATTTGCCTCTCCTCGATTAAATTAGCCGCACGCTGAACGCCTTGCTTCCGCGGGAGGGATGGATGCGTCCATTATCGCCTCTTCCCTCTGAAAAGGATGGAGGGAGGGAGGCAAAAAAATGCAACATGGCCCGGGATAATTGAATGAAAATTTAATGAGCACTTGCGAGAATACGTTAAGAGAAACGCCAATCGATAGAAAACTGATTTCCCGTTTTTAACACCAAATGGACTTGCGCTGGAGAAGTTGTTCCCCTCCGCTTGTGGCAGCAGTACCAGGACAGGCTGAAGTAGCCAACCTTCCCTGCTGGCAAACCCGTCTGCGAATTGGGGACTTGGAATTAAATTATTAACACACTGTTAATCATTTTGCAAATGAATACCCTGCCTGTGCTTAACTGCCCTCTCACTCAGGGCAGAGTGGGGTGGCTATTGTGTGAGGAATAATAGCCACTAACCGCAGAAGGATGTGGATGGAGGCTTGGCTGCCTGTACCACCCACCTTTATTTCTCACCTAGGTTTAACTGTTTGGCACTAACCAGATGGTGAAGCGCTGGGTATGGGAAGCCCAACTGGTGCAGCCATCCCACAGCCGGGATGCAGATGGTCCTGCACATCTCCAAAGCTCTCACACAACCATCTCCTGCCCTGCACACTTCCTGCCCCAGAAATACCATGAAGGGATGGCCTTTCCTATTCCATAATTCCTGGCTAATGTAGGATATGCCCCAGAGAAAGATTTTCAGAGGAGCACTATGCCAAGTTTTGCAAAGAGCAATGCACATGGGGGTCAGTCTCTTCGCTCAAGTAACAGGAGACAGGACGAGAGGAAATGGCCTCAAGTTGTGCCACAAGAGGTTTAGACTGGACACTAGAAAAAATTTCTTCTCCAAAAGGGCTACTGGACCGGACTGCCCAGGGAAGTGGTGGAGTTGCCAGATAGGCAGATGAGGTGCTGAGGGAAATGGTTTAGTGATGATTTGGGCAGTGTGAGGTTGATGGTTGGACTTGATGATCTGAAAGGTCCCTTCCAACCCAGACAATTCTATCATTCTAATTCCATATTCCAGCCAGGTTTTCCCAAGGCATCTCAGCTCTGCCAACCTGTTTTTTCCTGGGAGCTCAGTCCAGCACCTTCCCCGGCTCAAAGCCTTGTTGGCAGCTGAGTCCTCAATGAAAAATGCCAGACTTTTGTTCTTGGAGCCAAAGACATCCTTGGTGGTGCTCCCATGGAGGTCAGATTTGGTCCTGTGAGTAAACCCTCAGTAAAACAGATCAATAAAATAAATCTACCTGGAAAGTGTGGAGGTTGCTTGATGAAAAAGCAGGGGGTTGCAGAGAACCTGCACTTCATTCATTAAACCAGCCCTCACACTGGGGCCTTGAACATCCAATGTCCAACCTAGCCTTGAACATCTCCAGGGATGGGGCAGCCATAGCTTCTCTGGAAGGTCCTGCACACTCAGGCTACTTTTCCACTTTTTATTACCATTTTTTCCAAAAGGAAGGGGATTTGACTTGCCATCTTGGCAGGAGCAGTACCCCAACTGCCCCACAGTGATGAGGACTGTCCCCTGTGTCCCCAGATGGCCCCACATCATGGCCAGGGGTGCTCCTTGGGACATGCCAATGTGCGCATCCACCCTGCCCAACCTACAGACCGTGCCCAGGGAAGCTTTGGTTTCACCCCAGATGCCACCAGCGGGCAGGGAGGTGGAGGGAGGGGGGAACTTCTATGTCCCCCCGTGCCCCCTCAGTCCTGCTGCTGCCACCCCCACACAAAGCAGCCCATTCTCGGCAGCTTCCAGCGCTGCTCTGCAGCAGTAAATATTGCATTAGCTGCGGTGGGCCAGGGCTCCGGGCCCTCCTCCAGCTTGGCAGGCTCCTCAGCTGGCCGGCAGAAGAAATACGGATTATTTGAGCTCGTCAAACAGCAGCAAAGGGCAAAAAGCAGCCCAGGCTAGAGGGGACGGGCGGGGGGTGTAAGAAATGTGATCGCTGGGCAGCAATGGCTTATCTCCATCCTGCCTTCTAAGCTGTGTTGGTTGGCAAAACCCTTGTGTAACACGCGGCTTCAGTAGAGTTAAAATTTTCCTCTTGGGGGTGGGGGGAAAAAAAAAAAAAAAAAAAAAAAAAAAGAGTGAATTTTTGGACCCAAGCGTTCCGGAATTGAGGCCGAAAAGCTTCCAGCACCAATCTGAAAAGGACTTTTCCGCTCCCAGGCGATGCTCTGGGGTTTTGCCGTCGTGATTTTGAAACTTTCTGGAATTTGTCGGGTTTTGTTTCTGCTTGCTGGGAAAGGTCACGGCTTCCCAGGCAGGGAGGGAGGGAGAGCTCTGCTTTCCGAGACAGCCCTTCGCTCCCTGCCTGCCCTGTTGTTTCGGAGCCTGGCTGCCCCAGATCACCCGCTGTGGGGGCAGAAAAGATGCGACGAGGCATTAATAGATGTCTCCATGAACTAAACCTGCACGCAAAGGCCAAAAATAGCGGGGTAAAATAAATCCAAGGTGGTCCTTCCAAAACTGCCTGGCTAAGTGAGTTCCCGGTCCTGACTCCGGCTTTTCCCCTCCAGTTCCGCACACAACAGGCCTTTTGTTAAATTTCACATCCTGAAAGAATTTAATAGCATTTTTATTTTTAATCCATCACATGTGTTTTGTTTGGACTAATCCGACGGGGCTCCACTCACAAGCAGCTCTTTTCCAACATCACTAAATTTCTCATGACTTAACCTGTTGACAAGGACGGGACGTGTTCGGCCCTCGTTAGACAAGCATCATTAGGCACACAAAGGCCCCACAGCCCTGTGAGCAGATGGGGTGGCCAGGGAATTTTGTCAGGGATGGGAGGAGAAGCAGAACCCTGCTTTGGAGGTGAAGGTCCCCCTTTCTTTTGGAGAGATCTCCAGGGCTGCCCAGATTTGCTTCTGCAAACCAGACCATCTTGCCCATAACATGTTTTTGGGTGGTGTTTTTTTTTTCTGGGGAGGAGCTGGCATTCCCATCGCCCAGCCCAAGGACTGAGCTTGGGACTATGGGAAGCAGCAGCACTAATGTCCCTTAATTGCCATAATTCAATTAGCCCTGTGGCGAGGTGCAGCCGGGCAATGAATCAGCCCCTCTGCTGCCTGCCAAGGGCCGGTATGTGGCCACAACACATTCAAGCACCGGCTTAACTTAAGTTGAAGACCTTCTCCCCTCAAAAAAACGTTTTCTCCTGTGGTGTGGCATCCCCAGGTCCTGCTGCTCTTCCCCCGGGCGCAGGCTGGGATACTGGGCTGCACAACATGCATGAATTGCATCAGCAGGGTTACAAATGGTGCCGGCAGCCTCTGCGGGTGCCCAGCCTGCCTTCGGGCTTGCCATGCGCCTTTGAGCACATCTGGATCCTCTAATAACTTGGGCTGCGAAGAAAACGCGCCGAGGCGAGCTGACACCCCCGTTGAAGTGCCTTTGTGTGATCCCTCAGAAGTGCCCGCTTCCCAATCTGCGGATTGCTGCTCCTAACGAGCTCCAGACTTTGTTTTGAACATCAGATACGTTTCAGTTGGCGGCTCCGGGAGACCGTTCCTCTCCCCAGCCCCGAGCCGGGAGTGTGTCGGCAGGCAGGGCTGGGCTGGCAGGGCTTGGAGATCCCTGCCAGGGGAGACACAAGGGCTGCCCGCCCTGGCAAGTGGCATCCCCAGACTTAAAGCTTTCAGGGGACAACAGCACAGCTAGAAATCCCACTTCAGACACTCCTTGATCCAGAGAATCCAGGCCAAGAAGCCGACAGCAAGAAGTGTTTTATAGCCCTCAGCCTCCGGAGCAGCCACAGCTGGGAGTGGTGGCTGCCCCTGGGGTCACTTCAGCCTGCTGGGCCCTCCTGAGTTTTGATTTTAGCTGGGAGCTTTTAAGGGCACCAGAATGTCCCCAGGATCATTTTTTTTTCTACGTGCAGGTGGTAATTTATTTTAAACCCACGCTAACAAATGCAATCTATCACAGCACATCATCTCCCCACCGACCAAAGCTGTGAACGGAGTGGATGAGCTTTATAAAAATCTGGGTTTTTTAGGCTGCTCAGTGACAAACAGCTGGATCTTTTCTCCTCCTCATCACTGACAGCAGCCCAGGGTGCTGGGCACAGGGGTGCCCTGGCTGTGGGAGAACATGACTGCGGGAGCTTGCTGGGCTTGGTGGTCATTTGGGTTTTGGAGCATTGTGGTGAGTTGGTGTCTCCAGCTACCGAGGTCTGGGAGTCTCTGAAGCTTTGGTTGAGTCAAAATATGAAATCAAAGGTCGAATGAGCTCCCAAGTGCTCAAGTTTGGGTTGCAACCCAAGGCAGGCTCTGGGAAAGCTTATGTTACCAAGGTATCAGACCTGTTGAGGACAACCGAGGCCACCAGCACTCCTGGGACTGTGCTGGCCAAAAGGGGCAGGAGGACATGTCCCCACCAGCAGCAAGGGACAAGGGAGGGGGGATTTTACTGTTTACTAGCCATTAAACAGAACAGCTCCAGGACTTTTGGGGAGGTCTGGAAGGATGCCTTCACCTGGAGGTCCTGCAGTGGTCACCTGGGGACAGCCAGTGGGTGCCCTGCGTTTATTTATCTCCCTCCACAAAATGCCTGAGCAACTTGTGCCAAACCACTGCGGCCCCATCATTAAATCAACATCTGCCCCGGTGTGGCAGGGCTTCCAGACCGCCTGGTAGATCCACTCAGGGGTGGGTTCTGTGTTTGGGTGGTTTTTTTGATACCGGAGTCAAAACTAATTGTCCACCAAATCCCAGCTTTGTCACAGATTTGCAATAAAGCCCCAAACCGGAGGAAAATTCTGTGCTGGGTGGAGTCCAAGGTTGCCTCCTTGCACACGGATCATGTTCAACTAATGGATTTATTTTGTCCCCGGGAACTAGATCCCTTCAAGCTGGCTCCTGGTCTCGGGCAGCATCAACCCTGGCCACGCCCTGAGAATAAACCTGGCTGGAAAAAGCTGCAAAGAACCGGGAGACAAACATCCCATTCACCAGCTCTCCTGGAAAAGCCGTCGGGATAAAAGCTGTTGCCAAAGCCACTGCAACAAAGGCATCTCTCTCCAGCACATGAGAGTGGGCAAGGATGAGCCTGGGGGCCAGGACTGATGCGACGGGAGGGATGTGGCTCAGTGGGGCTGTGGGTTTTGCTAGGTGACCGTGGGAAACCTCTTTGCCTGTTGGAAGTCTCAAGGGAGAGGGGGGGAAATCTCTCAGTGTGGTGCTTTGGCCCCATGCCTGTAGAAAAGGACAGCAGTGTTTCTGCGCCCGGGGAGTTTTGAGGACAAATTGAGGCTTTGTCTGGAAAAGCTGGCTTTGGCATGAGGAGATAAGGGAATAAAGAATTGCTGGTGGGAAACGGAGAGGGGATTGAAGCCACTTTGTGCCCAGGCACTATGGACAGAATGCTGGGAACACGTATTCCAAGCACACTGGAGAGAGATGAGTTTTTCTGGCTGGTTTGTTGTGGAAGAAAACCCTGCTCAGCCCTGCTCTTGCTTTGCAAAGGGAACTCCCTGCTACGCACCCACCCCTGCGCCCATGGACACCTCTGAACCCAGCCCAGCACGCTGAGACCCACCTCCCACCAGCACAGTGACCCCGGGCCCAGTGTTTGGGGGGTGATTTTCTGTTTAAACCACTTAGCCCAGATCCTAGATTACTGCAGATCCAGGCCTGGCCTCACCTGGTTCAGCTTACCCCTAGTGTCTCCCTGATGTTACAGAATCATGGAATGGTTTGGCCTGGAAGAGGCCATCCAGTCCCAACCCCTGCCCTGGTCAGGGAAACTTCCCACCAGACCAGGTTGCCCAAAACCCATCCAACCTGGACTTGAACACCTCCAGAGAAGTTTAGAAAAGGGAAGAAGGAGCTGGTTTACGTCTTCCCGAGAAAAATCAGTCCTTTAGGGACTGGTGGGGCTCTAAGATTTCCCTGGAGCCTTCTCTTCTCCAAGCTGAACCCCCCAACTCTCTCAGCCTGTCCTCACAGCAGAGGGGCTCCAGACCTCACAGCATCTCCGTGGCTTCCTCTGGCCCCATTCAAACAGTTCCATGTCCTTCTGATGTTGGTGGCCCCACAGCTGGAGGCAGCACTGCAGGGGTTTCTCCCCAGAGCAGAGCAGAGGGACAGAATCCCGTGCCTTGCCCCGCTAGCCACTCTGCTGGGCATGCATCCCAGGATGCAGGGAGCTTTCTGGGCTGCCAGCACATACTGCAGCCTCATGTTGAGCTTCTCCTCCACCAACACCCTCAAGTCCATCTCCACAGGGCTGCTCTCCATCCAGTTGGTAGTTGTGCTTTTGATTGCCCTGACCCATATGCAGGACCTTACCAGCACACCCATTTTTAGAAGGAAAGGGTGAGTTCCATATGAGCCTGGAGCTGCCCTGGTCCACCCACCCTGGGCAGAAAAGTCCACGCAGGGCAAGAAGAGATGCAGTCCAGGGCAGGATGCTGCCAGAGATGCTGCCTCTGCCCTCGGTTGCATCTGAAATAACAACTTGCTCACCCAGGGAGAAGTCCCAAAGGCATTAGACTCACTGCTGCCTTTCCTACTGGAAAATCCCCATCCTGCAAGCGGAGCCCACTCAGGTGCAGCCTCGGCAGTGGATCATCCCGCCGAGGAAGTATGGGATCCAGATGCCAGGAGCAGGGTTTGGTTTGCTTTAAATATAAGGCATACGAAAAAAGTCCAAGCAGAGACTATTTATTGATTTTAATGAAAATAATATGTTGCCTTGAATGAGGATGTTAATTAAAAGGCACCCGCTGCAGTTTATCGCTGGCTGAGTCTCTGGCAGCAGTAAAGAGAGAAACGAGTCGGGTTGCTCATGCCAAAACCTCCCCGCAGGGAAGGTGGATGATGCCGGGAGCGGGATGCGGAGCCGGGGCCTTCCCGCTCCTCTCTGCTCAGAGGGAGCAGCTCTGAAAATAAACTCTCATGAAAGCTGGGCCTGGCAAGCACTGCTGCTGGAAAAAAGGGATGAAATCTCCCAGCACAGCCCACCCCAGCTCTGCTCTGGCCTGGCCAGCCCCACTCACTGGCAGCCCCTGGGTGTGGGCAAATCACAGCTCCCCTGTGAACTTAATAAGTTCACACAATAGCCTTTTTTATACAGATAGATTTTTGTTGTTGTTGTTGTTGTTTTTCTTCTCCTTGTTATGCATGAGGCCCACTACACAGACAAAGAGGCACCATGCGCATAAAAACTTGCTACATCTTGCCTCAAGGCAGCAAATTTAAAAGCAAAATTGAATTCTTAAGGCCCCGTGGAAAGTCACTGAACCTGCCATGCAAGGTCTGCTGGCACAAAGGCAGGGACGCTAAATAAAAACCCCTGGGTGAATGCTATATTTTTCTGATATAGATCCAGCACACAAAGGTGCTGGGCTCAGAAGGAAGGGAGAGCTTCTGAGGTGTTTGCTTTTTTGGTGGTTTTTTTTTTTTCTGTCTGGAATAGAAAGATGGTTCTGGCTTATGAAGCATCCCGCTCGCTTGCTGGAAGTTCCCCCCACTGAGGTTCCTGTTTGTCCCCCATTTCTGGCCCTGCTCGGCACCTCCTCCCTCCACAAAACCTATGGGGGGGTGTTGGAGGGTTTGTAAGATGAGTTTTCCTACCCAACCCTCAGCAACCCTTAAGTATCACCCTCACCTTTCTCCTCCAAAGTCGCTTTCTAATGAATGGTGGTGGATCAAACACTGCTCCTGGTGCAAGACGCAAAGTCTGCTCCCATCCCTCCAAAAGCTTTGATTTCCTTTCAACCTTCCTTTTCCCCAACCTTGGACAACCCACCCAAAAAAACCCCCAACTTCCACTGCAGGAAGAGGGTGTTCGAGCAGAACTGGGCTCCCTGGATGCCCACTGAAGGGCTTCACAGCCCTCTGTGCACCCCAGGAACATGGGCTGAAGCTGAGGACACCGAAATCTATACAGAAAATACGTTGGGTTGCTTTATTAAGCAATAATCTATTAAGAGTTCTTCTGTGGGCTTTGGCCTATTTAATATGGAGCTTGGGGCTAAAAGCAATGTCAAAGCCAAGATCAACCCATTACTGGAGGTAATTCCTATAATTTTCTATTAGATTACTAGTATGAGATACTCAGAAGCCTTCCAGAGGCCTTTGAAATATCTGAGCTTTTATTTTCTGCTCTCCCTTCCAACGTTAACTCTTGTGCAGCCCCATCCGTGGCTACTCTTTTTTGGGGGGTAGCCTGTCCCCCACCTCCAGTTCACAGGAGAGGTGGGGGGCAGGTGGGGACATGCCCAACATGCCCGTGCAGGGGTGGAGCCTGGGGTCCACACCGTCTAAGCCTAGACGGTGCTCGGGGGACTTTGCAACCAACAATTAGACATGTTTACTCATGTATTCCCCAAAGGTGCCTCCTGGAGCTCTCAGGAAACAGTGTGAGGATCCACCTCTCCTCTCCAGAGACCTCCCAGAGCTGATCCAAACCTCCCCGAGGCTTGCGGCAGGGATGGCCACGTTACCCTGGTCCATGGCAGCGGGATGCCCAGCTCTTGCCCATCAGATGGTGGCAAGTGTGTGTGTAGCTGGGGAAGAAAGGGAGAGCGCAGCCACTCACCTGTATCGACCCCGTCTCTTGCCAGGCTCAACCACATCAAACAGCCCGTGGGGATTACTCAAAATTTGAGTCAGGCTGCGGGTGGGCAGGCAGGCAGGCTTCACAGGGCTGGTCTCACAGCCTGCCCATGGGCACGCTGAAAACAAATGCATTGAAACATTTGGTTAGAAAGAGGGTTTGGGTATTTTTTCTTTTTCTTTTTTCTTTTTTTTTTTTTTCACTCTTTTTTTTTTTTTTTTTTTTTTT
>VXBW01003416.1:313698-336272 GCA_013400375.1 Thinocorus orbignyianus
CCTCTGGGTCTGCAAGCTGAGGGTGAGTCATCTCCCAGCTTTCCTCAATGAGAGATCTAAAGCACTTTGACAAAAAAAAAAAAGACAAACCAAAACACGTCTGTTGTTTTAATCACAGCTCGGTTTCACAAGACATAGCTGGTCTGGGCTGTGATGCAACTCAGTCTCTTCTTCCAAGTCACACACATATTTTAATGTTTCTTCTGAGATCCTCTACCAGGCTGGCAAAGCGGCTCCACGTGTGCCCCCAGACTCCCCCCAGACTGGTGTGTCTGGGAGCACGTCTTGTAATTGCATGACAAGCAGGACTTTTCCCTTATTTCTTTCCCCTCCAGCACGGAACAAGGCAGCCCTTATACTTATTTAAAAAAGCAGCCATTGCCACGGGCTGCCCGGGGAGGTCACGGTGCTGCTGGGCATCAGCAGCCGAAGTGCCCAGTGGTTTAGGAGCCACCGTGGCTGCTTGTGTCGGTGGGAAAATGTCTTCTCCTCTGCCTTAGACTTCACTGTGCTAATCATAGAATCACAGAATGGTCAGAGTTGGAAGGGACTTTAAAGATCATCAAGTTCCAACCCCCCTGCCATGGGCAGGGACACCTCTCCCTAGAGCAGGTTGCTCCAAGCCCCATCCAGCCTGGCCTTGAACCCCTCCAGGGATGGGGCAACCCCAGCTTCTCTGGGCAAATGCCCCCATCCCTGTGCAAGGAAGGCAAGGGCATGATTTTTTTCACCAGTGGGAAGGTGGCAAGCTGCTGCCCAGGCAATTTCTAATATAAAATAACGATCAACCTTTATCCATGGGGGGAGTAAAACCCAGCCAGAAACCACGGCACACTGTGGAATATGGGCAGAGCCAGCATCATTTGCCTGGTGCTGGGGTGCTCAGGTGAAAATTGCAGCACGGATGGGCTCTGGGGCTTGCTGCTGAGCCTGCAGAGGCACGTGAGGACACTGGAGCAAAGGCCAGAACTGTTTTCTCTGAAGCAGCTAAACCCAGGCAAATTAGATGCAGTTAGATTGTCTTCTTTCACCACAGTCCCAATCTGCTGCATTTTTCCCTCTCCCCTCCAAAAAAAGGTCCCCCCTCTAAATCTTGTAGTGAGTGGGCGTATTTATGAACTGAGAGGGAACATCAACCACAACATTATTTTTAAGTTTGTTTTTTTTGATGAGCACGCCTGGCTTTTCCACATATAAATCAGCCATTGGGTTGCCTTCTGCTGTGAAGTTGCTTTTTTGATCTGAAGGTGATATTTCCATCACTGGGAAACACCCGGAGAAAGCTGGTGTCCCGCGGAAAATCGTGCTGAGCTCTTCCCACCTGTTGTCGGGATTGTTTGCCATATGTTATCATCTAAAAAGGAGCTCTTTTCATTTGGCCAGGCAGAAAAAACGGTGGAGAAACATCATAGGCAGGAGTGACCCACAGAGCGTATTCCCTCCTGCCCTGTGCCCCATGTCTCCTGGGGAAAACAGGGCACTCGGATTTTCCGTAGTGTCAGACAGCCCAGATCCAGCCCATGAGCCTTCAGAGATCTAGCACTGGAGCTCCAAAAGCATCATGAGCTGCCCAGTTAGCTCCAGCGGGCACCAGCTCTGACCCTGCTGGGTAGTAGGCTGGAGCCCCTCTGCTGTGAGGACAGGCTGAGAGAGTTGATGGGGTTCAGCCTGGAGAAGAGAAGGCTCCAGCAAGACCTTGGAGCCCCTTCCAGTTCCTCAGGGGGCTCCAGGAAAGCTGGGGAGGGACTCTGGATCAGGGAGGGGGGCCATAGGACGAGGGGCAATGGTTTTAAACTGAAAGAGGGGAGATTGAGATGAGATCTCAGGAAGAAATTCTTTGCTGTGAGGGTGATGAGACCCTGGTCCAGGCTGCCCAGAGAAGCTGTGGCTGCCCCATCCCTGGAGGGGTTCAAGGCCAGGTTGGATGGGGCTTTGAGCAACCTGGTCTGATGGGAGGTGTTCCTGCCCAGGGCAGGGGATTGGAACTGGATAGTTTTTAAGGTCCCTTCCACCTGTAACCACTCTATGATTCTAAGTGTGGAGGGAACATTGTGAGTCCCCATCACAGGCTTGAGCTCTTATGCTCAGATATTCTCTCCTCTCCTTGAAAAATTTGTGATGTCTCCAAACAGCTCTCAAAATCTGCCTCTCTGCGAGGTATAGAAAATGTAGCCCTGGACTTATTATATGAAAAATGTACAGTACAAAAAAATATCAAACCTGCTTATTGTATTAGATGTGTTTTCCAGACAATGGCTTTCCTTCAAGCAGGAGGCTAACCCTGCTCATTCAGGCATCTGCTTCTCTTACGCCAAACCTGGGTCTTCACTTACTGGGGGGCAAATTAACCCCTGAGTCCTTCCAGCCCCCTTGGAAGCTCTAACCTCCTGACCAGCAGCACGGTGGCCTTGGGCAAAGGGTCCCCTTAGGAGCAGGGATGTGGGCAGGGGAGGGCGGTCCATGGGGCAGGTGTCCGAGGGGCGGGCATGGGAACCACGGGTCCCAGACACCCAGGGAGCATCAGGCAGTTGCCCCTCAGGGCTCTAACAGGCAGTAGGTGAGTGCCTGTAGAGGCCCTGGGGATGCTTCTGTGAGTGGAAAAGGCTTGTGCACCTGATTTCAGCTGCTCGAGTCTCCACTCCCTGGAGAAAAGGAACCAATACTCAAACCAGGTAAATGTGGAGCAGTGGGGCGGTGCTGCTTCCTGGGAGGTGTTCTGATCTGTGGGTCTATGCTGTGGGGCCGGGTGTTAAAACAGGACTCACTTCTGGAAAAAAAGGAAAAAAAAAGAATGTAGGGCTCTCAGCAATTGCAGGAGTCATTTAGGGATCCTGAAGGCGGGGTCTTCTTTCTAGTCTGGAAGGCTGGAAGTAACAATAGTATGGTCTAAAAAACCCCTGGAGTATGTGTGTGGAGGCTTTGCTAGGAATTAAAAGTACCTTTGCCCTGTGAAGTTTGATTGTGGGGATGACCAGGGCCTGGGAGCACAAATGCAGGAGTGTGTGCTTGTGTCTTGTGTATAGAAAGGTTTTGAAACCAGAGGGCAGCTCTTCCCAGCCTGGTGCAAACTGGTTTTGAGCCAGGGGCTCTCCAAGAGAAGCTCTGGTGGAAAGAGTACAGGATGCTGCGTGAAAGAGATGGGGTAAAATCTTTGGGTCCTGAACCCAACACTGAAGCAAATGTACCAGCAGACTCTCAGATGAGACTTGTGGGAGTTTTGAGAGTTGCAAAACCCTGTGGGTTATCAAGCACCTCTTCATACTCCCCTCCTGCCATGAAGGAAAACCAGGTGCACTTCATGTGGTGAGCCACGTGTGCCACCGTGCTGCAAACTCGGCAGCACCAAGATGGGAGAGCATGGCCTTAGAGGAAGGCTGTTGGTTTTACGGTGAGGTAGGAGAGCAAAGAGCACACATACCTCTGTGCTCTCTCCTACTAAGCATCCTAGACCTTGCAGATGTCCTCCTGGCTGCTTTGGGATGGGGATATTGAGCAGCCACGGCTACTGGAGGGCTTGGTTTGGGTGGTTGTAGGCAAACAAGTTGAATACTTTCTTGCCAGGCTGATTAGCAGCTAGTCCAACGGGTCCCTTGCATGCTGGAAAGGGAAGAGAAAAGGCTGAGGCTCTGCTGAAACCCAGCACCAGCTGCACAAGGCTGATGTGGCCCAGGAGAAGGGTTCTCACTTGGACCCCAGCCGCCGGGCAGCCAGGAGGGACGTGGTCACTGGTGGCTGAAAGAAATCCCCCAAAAAGGGCTGAGGAGGATCGAGCACCATTAGCTGTGGTTATTTTTGACATCAGGCCTTGATTTGAATACAACAACCACAGCAGCAGGAAGGTGAGGAGCTGTGATAGTCGATCTAGACAGCGATTGCCACTCCCCATGCCTGCTGCCTGCCAGGGGCTCAGGGCTCCTCTGCCTGCTCCTTCCAGTCCACTGCATCCCCAAAAAGCATCTTGGTCCCCTCCAGGCATAGCCAGTGTGACGAGATCTGCATGGCTAGGTGTTGATGCCAGATTTGGTTAATCCTCCACCCACCAAAAGCAGTGCTGGCACCCTCCTAGAAAGCATGAGGTTTTCTAACTTGGACTAAGCTGTTTCCAGTATAAATCCTGCCCAGAGCTGGAGCCAGGCATGCACAGAGGGAATGTGGTGGCCCTCAGCCCCTGCGAGAAGTGGCCTGAGAACTGGACAGCTCGTGACTCTTCATCCTTGACTCCCCCTTCATCCCTGTGTGCCCCAGAAGCAGGTTTGGAAAGTTCTGGGAGGGATGGCCTCAGTGCCCCCATGCTGGCCCTCCTAATTTAAAGCAAGCCAAAATTACACCAATGGTGAAATCCCACCAGTGCCTTCCTGGACATGCAGGAGCTGTTGGGAAGCCCCAGTGCATTCCCAAACCCAGGACTTGGGACGCTGGCTCCATGCCACTGGAGCACCACCCTTGGTCAGCTTCACCTTGGCTGGGGTCAGCCAGGAGGAATGGTGGTGGCTGGGATGGAGCATCTGGTGCTGGGTATGGAGTTCCCTGCTGCCGGCTGAGCTGGGAGTGAAGGAGGAAGCAAGGGAAGTATTTGCATGCCATGGCTACACCCTGCTGCAACCAAATTACCAGCAGATGAGCATGGGCACACCTCCTGCCTGCTCCCTAATTCACAGCAGCAGGGGCAGGGAGGGGAAGGTGAGGAGGAGCAGGGGAGGGAGCAGCCAACGTGGCCATTATACATGCAAATGCAGCACTTTCTGGTTCTCCAGCACTTTCCCTCAGAGCGCCCCCGTCTATTTTCCCACCCCTGATGAACCAGTCAGTGTTCTGCACGTTTTGGGCTGCAAGAGGGTTGGTGGGGAGAAGGGCAGCTGGTGCCACCCCATGCCAGTGGTGCTGGGTTGTCTCCATCCCCATGCCTCCTGTCGAGGCACCCTGAGGCTCACCCAAGGCTAGAAGCTGCATCTGGGACAGAGAACAAAGCCAGAGCGAAGTGCTGACCAAAGCAGACTTCCTCCTCGGAGTATTTACCAAATTATATTCTTCTTTTTTTTTCTTTTTTTTTTCCAAGGCAGTTTCCCATGGGGCAAGCCAAGCAGAAACACTTATGGGTGCTGAGGAGGAGGTGTCCTCCTCACTTGCCAAGTAGAGCTGATGTCTCTGAGGATGCTGACCCCCTTCTTTACTCAGCCTGAGTACCTCTGGCTTTACGGGGAGACTGAGGTTTGCCTGCCCCTGAAAATCAGGAACAAACCTGCCGAGCAACTTTGGGATTAAAGCAGCAAGGTGAGGATTAAGCCATGGGAGAGCAGGATCAGTCCATCAGCAGCTCCTCCAGAAAGGCTCTGTAATGAAGCGGTCCTTTGTGCATAGCAGGAATGGAAACAACAGCCCTCAAGCCTGACCCCAGACAATTGTTTTCAGCAGCAAGGGCTGGGGAGGCAATTAATAATGTTTAAACGAAAGAAATAAAAAAAAAAAAAAGAAAAAAAAGAGCAGCCATGCTGTATCTAGAAATTCTTCTGAGGGCCAGAGCCATGACAGAAAGATCTATGCTTTAGCATTTCTGTCAGAATAAATGACCCTCCTGAGAGAAGGAGTTTTTGAGGCTCTTTCTGCCCCGCTGGACATAATTTGAGAAATGCATTACCACTAGAAATCACTAATTTTAGCCAGCAGATGAGTTGCAAAGGGTCATGTTTTGCCTCAGATGCTGGAAGGACAGGGGATACATTATTAGAGAGCTGTAATGCAAACAGTAGTTTCTGATTAGAAGAGAACAATCGTCAGCGTTTCTCCAATTAGGCCTGGGCATCAAGTTCCCGGGCACGCAAAGGGGCTGTTAGCAAACCTTCGTCTCCTCTGCCGGCAGCAGGCTGAGGAAACACAGCCCATCTCTCCAGAGCCGCCGGGAAGCTTCTCGGCGAGAGCCAGCTCTTCAGCTCCAGCTGTCAGCAGGCTCCAGCCCTGCTGCGAAGAGACCCCCTCCAAGAATTAAAAAAAAAAAATAAAAGAGGGTTGTTTTTTCTTTTTTTCCATGTCTCCTTCCAGACCTTGTCCTCACAGAGGAGCTGCACGGTGCTGGGTTTTGTGCTACGGCATGGACGCCCATCCCTTGAGACACGAACCCAGACCACCAAATTCATTTTGCAGAGCCCACCAAATGGCCATCTGAGATCAATTAGCTTGTCATTACTCATCCCCACCAGATCTGAACTGCTGACCTGCAAGTGAAAGTCTGTATATTTGTCTCCCAGCAATGCGCCGAGCCATCCAGCTATCTAATGAGAAGAGCTTCCTCTGTAAACAAAGCCGAGGAGGTCGTGCTCTGGCCGTCCATCGCCGGCTCCAATTAGCTTGAACCCAAGGGCCCAAGTTGAGCTCAGTTTGACGGAGAGGTGGGAGCCTCCGGGGCCACCAGTTCTGTGACAACAGGCTGATGACTGGAGCAGAATGGCTCCCGTTAGTGACAATTTCAAACAATTTTCAAACTTAAAATGCCATTTTAGCTTTGCATTTGAATGGCTGCTTTGTTGTTTTAAACTGCTATTCATGACTAGTTAGTAGTTGAAATTATAGCCTTATTTGTTGAAGATGCAGTCTGGAGGCAGTATTTATTGGGTGATGTGTATTGGAAGCTCATTATTTAGATGAAGATGTTTAACACGGAAGGAGATATAGCCCTTTTAATTAAAGGAGCATGAACTTGACTGAGGCAAAAACTGTAATTATTGCACATAATTCAATTCTTCCTTTAAACTAGAAGATTCACAACCCCTTTCCCCATTTAAATTTATATGTTCTTGCATATCTGTTTTCTGGTAGTACATGGGAATCCACACATTAGTTAGAACATCACATTAATCTGAATTACCTCAGGATGGCTGGGAGGCTCCTGGTGGCTTTATACCATTTGGGAGAGTTGCTCCAGGTTTCTGGAGGTCTGGCATGTGTGGATGCTATGGTGCAGATGTCTCATTGTATGGGCTTGGGAATAGGCTGGATCATCTTTGGAGGCAGCAGGTCCCCGGCCCAATGGAGGGTCTCAGCCCCTGCTCCGCGGGAGGTGATCCCCAGCAACTATTCCCTGAGACAGCTCAGGCTGTGAATCGTAGAATGGTTTGGGTTGGAAGGGACCTTAAAGATCATCCAGTCCCACCCCCTGCTCTGGGCAGGGATGCCTCCCACTAGACCAGGTCGCTCAAAGCCCTGGCAGACCTGGCTTTGAACACTTCCAGGGATGGGGCAGCCACAGATACTGTGGGCATCCCGAGCCAGGGTCTCACCACCCTCACAGCAAAGAATTTCTTCCTGAGATCTCATCTCAACCTCCCCTCTTCCAGTGTAAAACCATTGGCCCTCATTCCATCACTCCCCTCCCTGATCAGGAGTCCCTCCCCAGCTTTCCTGGAGCCCCTTTAGGGACTGAGAGGGGCTCTAAGGTCTCCCTGGAGCCTTTTCTTCTCCAGGCTGAACCCCCCCAGGTCTCTCACAGCAGAAGGGCTCCAGCCCTTGCACATCTCCATGGCCTCCTGTGGCCCTGCTCCAACAAGTCCATGTCCTTATGATGTTTGTGGCCCCAGAGCTGCAGCAGTGTCTCCCCAGAGGGGAGCAAAGGGGCAGAGTCACAAATCCCCTCTGTGAGACTGAATTGGTGGCTTTAGCTGCGTCTGTGCCTCTGAAAAGTGTGACGCTGTTGGCATCACCAGGGCTTTTAACTCAGGCATTTCTGATACTGGAAACGGGGTGGCTACCAGCCTGCTCAGGGACCTCTTCATGACAGAGGCCAGCACAGGCAGACCACTGGCATGACCCTTCAATCCATGGCGATGTTCCTCTGAGCACAACTGTCATGCTCACTTATAGTCCACTGGGTTTATGACTGTTTAATTTTTTGACCTAAATATAGCCCAATTGTTTTTCCCCTCAGAGTGTTGGAGAATTTCATTGTTAGCTGCATTTTTCAAAACCTCCTCCACAGGGTAACAGTTATCAGGGAAGCAAGTGTTGGTTCCAGTGGGTAACTTAGTGTTTGTCTTAGGCTTGTCCATGCTGATGTGGGTGGGGTCCAGCGTTGGCTGCTTTATGATTATTTTAATTATAAATACCCAGAGGCAAACGGCAGCAGAGCATGACAGATGAGGCTAGTTTTGTGTTAGTGCTGCATGGTAGAAACCCAAAAAGTGCTGTTCTGGTTTTTAGAAACAATGTTCCTCAGCCTAAACTGTTGACAGAGAGAGAGAAACCTTTTTGGAAATGGCCACAGCTTGGAGAAGAATTTGTCCTTTATTAAAAATCCTGGAGTTAATCAAAACTGTACTCTCTATGATTAAGACTCTGAATGTTTTCTTTACTATACCTTTAAATTCCAAATGAATCAATGTCTCTATGGAATTGTTCAATTGACACAAATTTGTTCCACCTAAAATGAATAGTAAGTCTGAGAAAGCGATAGGAAATCGTTAATTCATCACTGCCTGCCTTCCCCCGGTGTATATATTTCCCCTAATCAAAATGCAACCTGATATTCAATCCAAGGAAAACATTTCAAAGAGTCCATCATGTGCCACAAGCTTCCAAAACTTTTCTAAATCTGATAGCAAGAAAACATCGTACGTCTTAGTCACCAGCATACGCTGTGGAAAGATAAATGGAAGGTTCAGTTTTTACCACAGTTGTAGCAACCTGTAACTGATGACCTTTCCACAAGATTCATGAGCTGATGGAACAGCGGTAGGGGGACATTTCAATATACTGCGTTACAGTCTTGGTTTTCAGTGTTTAAACGAGCAGGGAAAAATAATAGGCAGTCTTTCAGGCCTTGATTCTGAACAAATCCGAGGCACAAGCTTGAGTCTCATTCAGGTCAATGGCTTTTAGGCATGTACTGAATAAATGTCTTCCTGAAGAGGGGCCATGCTCACGAGCAGCCTTCATTGGAAACACACTGGCGATGGACAGAAAGCAGCCGCTCTTCGTCTGGTGTTTCTGCCACTACACACCAGGATAAAGCTGTGCTTGGCAAGTCGACCCCTTGGGGCTAGGATAGTACATCTTGCAGGGAAATAATCATAGAATGGCTAGAGTTGGAAGGGACCGTAAAGATCAGCAAGTTCCAACCCCCCTGCCCTGGGCAGGGACACCTCCCACCAGACCAGGTTGCTCAAAGCCCCGTCCAGCCTGGCNCAGGAGTAACGAAACTTAGGAAGAAAAATTAAGCTGAAGCTTATATTTTGCAGCTGCTGAAGTACCTCTGTGCTAGGTGGGTACATCTCGCTTGCACCTGGAGTGCCAGACATGGAAAAGTCCTCCTTTCTTCACCATCAGCAGCTGGAGCACCTTCTGCACTGTTTTATTAGCTGCTGCTGGCTCCGTAATCCAAGAAACTGCAATTATCTTTTTGAACAGGCTTCTCTCACAGGTGCTTGGTTGCTGTATTTAAGTTAGAGGTTCATTGGCTGAGAAACAGGCTGGGGAGTGCTTGTCATCACAAAGGCTTCATGTGTTTAAAATGAAAATTAGGAAATCAAAAAGGCAATGAAGGTATTTAAATGTTTTCTGATTAGATGAATGGAAAACGCAGAGAAGTAAAGGAGGGAACATGGTCTCTGCAAGGATCCAAGAGTTTCTGAAACACTCGGTGAACTAGGAGGAAGCTAGGGCAAGGATGCATCAGGAGAGAGCTCAGTGTTGGGCAGCTTTCACCAACCTATATTATGCAAATAGTTGAGTGGGAATAGAACTGGCTGCTTCTGGAGATTGAGGCTGTGACTGGAGGTCTTCAGATTGCATTTGCTGCCTCACTTGAGCCTTTTTTATGCAGCTGAGCAAGAACATAAGCTACGCCTCAGTTTCCCTACCTCTGCCCTCAGTTTCTGGGGGTATTTCTTCAACCGTCTCTAATCTGCTTCCTGAAGTCTTTGAAGAGAAAGTGAGGGAGAGGGAAAAGCAGTACTTTGTGGAACTGCTAATGAAGACAAAGTGCTGAATTTTAGCTTCCTTTTAATCTTTTGTCAGTCATGTGTTCCCTGGCTACATGTGTTTTCTTAGCGAGCAAAGCGTAATCAGCTTTGCATCCTGCATTGCCACGAGCACTTCCTCTTCAGTTCAAAGGCAGGAATCGAGATGGTGAGACCCGTCTTGATGTCCATATTCATGCACACCTCTGCTTTGACTGGTTTTTAAACACAGCTCCTTGCTCTTAATAACTCGTGATCCTGTTTTCTCACTTCTGCGTTGTGACAATGTCACTTTCCTTGGAGAAGAGCTCTCATTTGTCATTAAATATTGGCATTTGAGAAGCAAAGCAGAGGAGGATGGTGCTTTCAAACCAAGGGCAGTGGCATCTTTAACAGCCTGCCTCTGTGCTTGGGACTGCAGCTAGTTATCCGAGGTACTCAGTTTTGCCTATGTAAGCTTAAAAAAAAAAAAAAAAAGGGGGATTACAGGAAGCTTCAGATGGAAAACATGCAGATTCAAAGCACTTTGCATGCCCTTCACATGGAACAGAGGCAAAGCCAGTGTCAGGCAGCAGCTGTGGAAGAAAGAAGCTCCCAGGCAGCGAGTTCAATGGTTGCACCGTGATCCTGGGCTCTTCTTAGATGTTTGCTGACAGTCATGTTGTTCCTGAATGCAGCCTTGGTGATAAATGCTGGGAAACAGACCCACAGGAGAGCAGTGCTGGGACGTTCTGTACTCTCATGCCTAGGTGGGGACAGCAGTGGTGTGTGGCTTTGACACTGAGCTTTGGTTGCCTGAAGACCAAACTGACTCAATCAGCTTTAATTTCATCGTGCTCCAAAGTAATCCAGAGACTGTAACTAATTGAATTCAAAATTACTAGAGATCTTTTTTCAGCAGACGGAAAGAGGAGGCTTTTCCCAGCTTTGTGATTCTCAGGGGGAATTTGTTTCCTGGAGACACTTTCAGATATCTATGGTGGCTTCTATGGGAGATAAACTTCAGCTACACACAGCTTGGAGAGAAAACCCACTGAAATTTAGCCTGTCACAGGCAAGATGTACAATGTGGGAGGTGACACACCTTGAACCAGGGAGAAATGGACCTTAAAGCTCTGCTCTGATGTGCTTTATTGGCAGCTCTGACATGAAAGTTAAAGTGCTTCAATTAACACCTGCTAAGAACAGTTTCCCTAGTCGTTGTCTCATCCCCTCTTAGCTGAGGGTGCCCAGGCTACGTCTGTCCTTTGGCAGAGAGAAAGTAACGGTTCCTTAGGCTCATTTCACCCTCCATACCAATCTGCAAGCTTTACCTCGGAGGTGATGAAGGACTGTGCTGCCTGCAGGCAGATCTGTCAGGAAGGTAATCCTCGGGTGCCACAGCAGGTTGTCTTCGGCACGCTTTCATCCAGACTGGTTACGAGTGAAGCCAAAGGTGTGAATCCCTTGACTCTGTACTTGCTTTTCCCAGAGGTAGAAGGCTAAACTGGGTGGCCAAACATACCCCTTCTCGACCCTAGAACAGTAGCGTGAAGAGTGCACATGGTTTTCATCTTTAGAAACTAGTGTTGCTTCAGTTTCCTGCCAGATAAAGGGCAAAACTATGAAATGACAGTAGACTCCTTACAAGAGCAGAAAAGAGCCATTCAGATACCATGGTGGAAAATGAGTATATTGTCAAACTGAGTGAGAGCAGATGTGATAGAGGCCGGGATCCAACACTGTGGGAAATCAGTCTGCAGAGTGCAAAACGAGAACAGATCCTGAATTAATTGTAGCTGTTTCCCATCTAGGGGCAAACCAAAGGAAAAACAGGTGAACAATTAGGTGCTACCGAGAAAATGACCATAAATATGAAGGACATGAAAATGAAATCTGAAAGACAAGAGGGTAGAAGAAACCAAAACCTCCGGATCTCAAAAGATCTGTGAAGCTCAAAACTGATACTCATAATACAGTTGTTGGTATGTGAGAACATTGAGGAAGCTGCTGTTAAGAGCAAAACACAAGTGGTGAAGAAACAAGCTGTTCCCAGGGGCATTAGCTGGCCACTAGACAGCCTGGCTTGGGTGGTGGTAAGACATTCTCTTCTGTATCTTCTGACACTCTCAAGTGGCTTCCTTTGATTCTCAAAGGATTCCTCTTTTACTTTATATGATTAAAATGGAGCTTTGAAAGAGAAGGAACAGGAACAGCAAATAAACAGGAATCCCCATTTTATGAAGTAGTTAGATTTACAGCAAAGACCTGCCAGTCTGGAAGTAAAGGGAAGGAGTTGAAAAGTAGGTGATGAAAGCAGGGAGGAAAAGTTCCTATCCATGATCTTTCCCCAGAAAGATGAAGCACAGCAGACTGCTAGATAAAAGGGACGTATTCAACCTTGGATCTGACAACAGAGTGGAAATCCCCTGGCTGGAGAAAAGAAGAAAGAGAGGATGAGGTAGCTGCAAGGAGATCCTAGGGTGCTGGGCTCAGATAAACCCTAGAGCAGAAGAAGCAGCAGCCAAGAAAAAGGAACTCCATCAATCATTGGCCATGAAAATGTGTGTATGAACTTTTTCTGAAATTCCCAGGGAGAAGAACAATTTGGGTTGAGAAGCGATGAATGCAGAACTCTAAACGCTGGTGTCATCAGCCCTACCCAAACTAGTTTTTACGATCATGGACAAGTCGCACAACCTCCATGTGCCTCTGCTTCATCACTTCTGACAGATGGGGATAGACATCTTGTCTCTCTTAAAACATGGATGTGAAAATAGATCACTTCAACAGTTATAAAATACTTCTACTACAGGAAGAGCATTACTGCTCATGGTTAGCATGTGTGAATGATTGTGTATAGAGTAAACACTGAGGAGTCTCAACATGTCACTTTTTAGCTGCTTCTGTGCTATGAAAGGGCTGGTTGGTTGCACTCCATCCGCTTCTGACAACCTCCCATGATGGAAAATGACTTCTCCTGGGAAATCTATGCCAGGACTCAAGTTATCTTTACAGTCACATGTTGTCCTGTTACCTAATCTTGATCTGGCTGCTGCGATTTGAACCCATTCATTACTGCTCACCCTGTCTGCTGTGGAGCACAGGTCTATGTAGATACGAGAGGTGTCTGCATTTTTAGGAGTGGGTATGTGCCGATCAAGAGTGTCGGGTGGTTTTCATTATAAGAAGCAGTCTGACTGCTTACAGCGTTGCCAAAGCTCAGCTATTTAGGCTAAAGCTTTTCCATGCCAGGCATTTCCCCTCAAGCTCTTTTCCACCCCCTGCTTTTTTTTCCCCCCTCGTCTTTGCCTTTTTTGTTTTAAAATGCAGCCAAAAATCTCAGCTGTTTCTGAGAATGAGGTTAGGGAATGATACCGCTGCATTATGGCTGAACGGGAGAACTTTGGTGATGGGACTATTTTTGGAAAACTTGAGTGAAATCTGGAATGGGGGAGTGGAGCTGTGTCTTGAAGACCAGCAGCCCAGGTGCTAATGCCCCCAGAATGATAGCTCTTCCTGGTGGACACAGGTCGGGTGGTCTGGCTCCAGCCTGTGGAAATCTCAGCTGATACTGAGATGTTTCTTGTGAGACGCCTCTCCTTGTCCTCAAAGGACTTTCTGTCCCAAAAAAGTCTCACGCTGCACAAACTCAATTTGGCACTGGACTCGTAGTAAAGCAAGGTGTGGGAGATGACTACACCTGCGTGCCTTTTTTCTTCTTTTCTGGTCTATACCACAAATTGTTGAGTCCGCAGGTCAAATTCAAGCAAATTTGAGAGTGGGAGGGAAAGCAGCTTTCAGAAATTCCTTCAAAAGCCTTTAAATGAAGTGGTATGGGTGAAAGGGGAGAACAGAGGTGCAAATCCTGAGGAAACCAGCCTGCCTTTGTTTTAATGCTCCCTAGAGTGTCCTGGGTTTGTGTAGAACATTGTCATTTGTTAACTTCCCTGCAGCCGGATCCAGCTTTGTATTTGAGCCGTATTTTTCCTTCTTCAGCTCTCAAGGGTGGGTTCTCCCCCCCAGCCCCCTGCCACAAACACTGAAGACTGCTCAAAACCTAGGATCTCTGATGAAACCAGGTCTGCCTTCAATGCGCATTAATCATGGCTGGATTATGGGGTTGGAGTAGCCACTGGAATTTCTTTTTGGTGAAAGTGGAAGTGACCTTTGTTTCTCCTTGTTCTGTGGGTCAGTCTCGAGCTTAACTGGACATCTACAAACGCTGCAGCTGCTAAGGGAGACCACAGAGGTGACTGAGAGGTGAAGAGCAACCTCCTCTGCTCCTGTGTGTCGTTTCTTTCCCTGCTGCTGTAGCTTTGCCTTGTAGAGTGGTCTCCTTCTGTTGGTTAGCACAGCACAAAACACAGCAAATTACAACACTAAAGACCTGATGTGGGGGAGGGGAGGAAATCCACATCTCTTAGGAAAATCCTATGGTAGAGTGTGCCCAGGAATCTGTCTCAGGACATAAGGAAGGCAAAGGGGCAGCTGAAAATACACCATTCAACCTGGAACGTGCAAATCCAATCTGCGTGGGGAAATTCTTGTGCTCTTCCAAAGCCAAGGGAAAGTCAATGAGATTTCATTCTGCGCCCGTTCGGATCAAGCTGGAGGATCGGGGCCATCCCAGTTCCTAGTCAGTAAAAAAAACAAATAGCTCTAGCAAGAGAGGAGAAGTGCAAAAACAAAGTTACTATCAACACCCTGCCTCTTTGAAATACCTTCCAAATGCTGCAAGGATAAGATCAACGCGAAGGAAAAACAGTAACAGCACCGTATTAAAAGAAGGTGAAAAGGCAGCTCCCTCAGCAGTACACACCCAAGAAATGGGCTTTTCTCTGCTTTCTGGGAGCTGACATGAGGCAGGCAGATCTTGGTAGCGCCCCAAAGCAGCAGCCAGGTATTTTTTCTTATTTATTTTAACTTTGTGAGCTCCATAATGAAAGCAGTGGTTGGCAGCCCCTGTGCCAGAGCGCTCCAAACCTGCCCGCGATGGAATGTGCTGATAAAGAGGAATATTTCCTTGCGGACTTGGTTTGAGACACAAATTTAAATATTGCTAATTTCCAGTATCGGCCTCAGCCAGAGGCTTCACCTCTCAGTGATCCATTTGTAAATGGTGGCAGCTCTTCCTAGGCTTGACTAATTAAGCAACGTGGTTGATGACTTCTGTCGCCCTGTCTGTGTTTTCACCTAAGTGGGGCACTGATTTCTCTGAATGCACGATAAAAAAGCAGTAAATCCATTTTTTATGATGCAATGTGGAACCCTGGTGTGCTAGGTGTATGGAAATGTAAGGTTTTGATGTGTTTTAATGTATTGCAAGACAGCAGAACTCTGCTTAGTTCTGAAACGCAACTTTCCCCTTGAAAACAAAATTAATTCTGTAAGAATAAGATTTTTGAATCAACTCCTGGTTGGAAAGTCAACATTTTGCTACCTTTTATGAGACAACTTTAAAGTTGGGCATGTGTTATAAAGGTGAATAAAGTGTGAGTAACCAAGAAGGCTGAATGGAAAAACTTTAACTTACAGTATTTCCAGGAAAACTTCCTAGAAAGACAACAGAGGATTTTAACAAAATTCTCCTTAAGATTAATACAAGTTGTGCTGATAAATCCTCTGAAGTTGTCTGATTCTTTTAAACAGGTATGGAATGACGGAGGGAGAGGTCATTTTGTGCATAAACTTAAAGCAAACCACTTTCAGCTAAAATGTGCCTGTGGCAAATCTCCCCTCCTGTGAAGTTTATTGATATTTGGATTTCATTTAGGCAAAGTCTTAAAATCCTTGATTGCAGTTGGGAGTTCATTTCTGCTTTAACCAGGGAGAAGGTGAAGAAGCTTCATAAAAGCACCTTTCTGCCACTGGATCTGTGAAAGGAAAGAATTATAGCTAAAAGCTTACAGAATAAGCTCTTTTGAATGTGAAGAGTCACTTGGACATTTATCTGTACCGAGGCTGAATCACTGAGTATAATCAAAAGTATAACAGACTATAACAGAGCGTACTCAGTGATAAACATTCGCATGTGAAACGAGAACAGGGCTTTGAGTCACCCTCTGTTTAGCTTTCTCCCTCATCATCTCAAGTCCAGCACATGAACCCTGCAAGTGTTTGGTTCCCACGCTTTGAATTGGAGCATAGCCGGTGCTGCTCAGGCAGGAACAAGAAGGTACGGGCTGCAGGGCCAGATACTTGTGATGTCCTGCACACACAAGCTCCGCTCTCACATAGAATCATAGCATGGTCAGAGTTGGAAGGGACCTTAAAGATCATCCAGTTCCAACCCCCCTGCCATGGGCAGAGACACCTCCCACTTAGAGCAGGTTGCTCAAAGCCCCATTCAGCTTGGCCTTGAACCCCTCCAGCGATGGGGCAGCCACAGCTTCTCTGGGCCATCCAAGCCAGTGTCTCACCACTCTCACAGCTAAGAATTTCTTTCCAAGATCTCATCTCCCCTCTTTCAGTTTGAAGCCATTATCCCTCATCACCAAAAAAAAAGTCCCTCTCCAGCTTTCTCGTAGGCCTCCTTCAGATACTGGACAGCTGTTATAAGGTCTCCCCAGATCCCTTTTCTCTCCGAGCTGAACACCTCCAACTCCCTTAGCCTGTCCTCATGGGAGAAGAAAACCTCAGATGTCCTGGGTGGGAAACTTTGTGTCCACTCTGAGCTGCCAGAGTCCTACAGCTGGCTCATGCCGGGCCTGAGGAACTGAAACTGATTGCATTGTCCATTCTCATGTTGCTTCCTGGAAGCCCTTGAAATCTGAAAATCTGCAGGGGCTCCTAGGACAGCTACAACATTTCAGATCTTGTCCAGCCCTTTTATGTCATCTTGTGCTTAATGTTTTTTAAAACATGTAAAAGGCTCGCTACCATGGCATGGACCCCCCAAAAACCATGCATAGAATCATAGGATCATCCAGGCCAGAAGGGACCTCCAAAGGTCATCTAGTCCCACCTCCTCGCAGCTGCAGGGACACCCCCAACTAGACCAGGTTGCCCAGGGCCNCTGCCACGGGCAGAGACACCTCCCACTTAGAGCAGGTTGCTCAAAGCCCCATCCAGCCTGGCCTTGAACCCCTCCAGCGATGGGGCAGCCACAGCTTCTCTGGGCCATCCAAGCCAGTGTCTCACCACTCTCACAGCTAAGAATTTCTTTCCAAGATCTCATCTCCCCTCTTTCAGTTTGAAGCCATTATCCCTCATCACCACATGCCCTTGTAAAAAGTCCCTCTCCAGCTTTCTCGTAGGCCTCCTTCAGATACTGGACAGCTGTTATAAGGTCTCAAAAACTCCCTTTTCTCTCCGAGCTGAACACCTCCAACTCCCTTAGCCTGTCCTCATGGGAGAAGAAAACCTCAGATGTCCTGGGTGGGAAACTTTGTGTCCACTCTGAGCTGCCAGAGTCCTACAGCTGGCTCATGCCGGGCCTGAGGAACTGAAACTGATTGCATTGTCCATTCTCATGTTGCTTCCTGGAAGCCCTTGAAATCTGAAAATCTGCAGGGGCTCCTAGGACAGCTACAACATTTCAGATCTTGTCCAGCCCTTTTATGTCATCTTGTGCTTAATGTTTTTTAAAACATGTAAAAGGCTCGCTACCATGGCATGGACCCCCCAAAAACCATGCATAGAATCATAGGATCATCCAGGCCAGAAGGGACCTCCAAAGGTCATCTAGTCCGACCTCCCCGCAGTTGCAGGGACACCCCCACTAGACCAGGTTGCCCAGGGCCTCATCCAGCCTCACCTGGAATATCTCCAGGGAAGAGGCCTCGACCACCTCCCTGGGCAACCTGTTCCAGTGTTCCACCACCCTCAGAGTAAAGAAATTTTTCCTAATATCTAATTTAAATCTACTCTTCTCCAACTTAAATCCATTGCCCCTCATCCTGTCACAGCAGCCTTTGTGAACAGACCCTCCCCAGCCTTCTTGCAGGCCCCCTTTAGATACTGGAAGGCTGCTCTCAGGTCTCCCCGGAGCCTCCTCTTCTCCAGGCTGAACAACTCCAGCTCCCTCAGCCTGTCCTTGTAGCAGAGGTGCTCCAGCTCCCTGATCATTTCCATGGCCCTCCTCTGGACCCTCTCCAACAGGTCCACATCCTTCCCATATTGAGGCCTCTGTGAGTCATGCCTTGTGCTCAGTTAAACTTTCTCCTCATTGCACAACCTCGGGGATAATGACAGTTCCTGGCTCTTTACACAGATATCTCGAGATCTTCATCTGGAGGTCTCAAACCATTTGATATGTGGAGGAATTGAGGCGAGAGGTGAAGTGATATGGCCAAAGTCACTTGTCAGGCCACAAGACAAGCTGGAAGAGGCACCCAGTCCAGCCAGACAACGGAGACTTTGAGTTCAGATAATATTTATGGTTAAATGCTGGCATGCAGCTGTCTGAAGAGTGTATTCAGGTGGATGTCCCAGTCTGTACAGGCCATGCTTTTGTGTGAGATGCCGTATGTGTATGTTATTGAAACAAAGACTATTATTTTGGGCCCCTCACTACAAGAAAAAACATTGAGGTGCTGGAGCATGTCCAGAGAAGGGCAACGGAGCTGGTCTGGAGCACAAGTCTTACGAGGAGTGGTTGAGGGAGCTGGGGGTGTTCAACCTGGAGAAAAGGAGGCTGAGGGAAGACCTTCTTGCTTTTTAAAACTTCCTGAAAGGAGGATGTAGTCAGGGGGGTTTGTTCTCTTCTCCCAAGGAACAGGTGATGGGCAAAGAGGAAACAGCCTCAAGTTGTGCCAGGGGAGGTTTAGGATGGATACTGGGAACAATTTCTTCGCCGATAGGGTTATTAAGCACTGGATCAGGCCACCCAGGGAAGTGGTGAAGTTGCCATCCTTGGAGGTATTTAACAGCCAGGCAGACGTGGTGCTGAGGGACAGGGGTTAGTGATGGTTTGGGCAATGTGAGGTGAATGGTTGGACCTGAAAGGGAGCTGGGGCGTCAAGAGCTTCAGCAAGGAAAGGGTCTCCTATGTTCTGGCTGAGGACTCCAAAGGCTTGGGAGCAACAAAAGCAAGTAGAAGTCTTGTTTTGATAAGGGTGAGTCCCATTCAGTTATTTCAAGGAGCACCTGCAGGCATCGTCTTTTAGGAAAAGGGTTTCAGGTTTGGTATCTGGAGTCAACAGATGCATCCCTCTTGTAGCCTGGTTCAGAGAAAAGAAAGCCCGGATAGCTTCTTCCCTCATACCTGTCGTGTTTAGCATTTCTTAACTGGTAGGCAGCTTCCCACTCAGAATGCAAAATTAGATCATTTTGTTTAAGTGTTGTGGTATGGCTCTTATCTCTGTGTTCTATGTTAGATGTTTAGATATCAGCTTAGGGCTTAGCCAAGTTCTGAAAGCTGTGTGTTGTCACCTTTGGAGTCCCTACCTCCACCTCTGCATAAAGGGCTTCTACAGATGTGAATTGACTCCAAGAGCTCATGCCCACATCCCTCATTAGGGTTGTTTTGGGAGTCCTGAGATAAGACAGACCTTTATGCTGACGTATGCAGGCTAGACACGAAAGGCTGCTCCAGAGGTGAGAGCATTCCAGGATGGTTCCTGCATGTAACTGTTGGTCAGTGAACCAATCAGCAACAACCCCACGTCACTGGTGGGGTGACTTCAGTGGGGATATTCTGGTCAGGAGCACTGGTTGTAGTAGTACAGAAATAAAAATTAGTCTGGGGAAAATAAGTCAGTTCATCTGCTCAACTTGTCCCCCTCTCCCTGAAGTTTGTAGAACCCATAAGCATAGACCTTGCGTAAGCAGATTGCATTTCACACCTAATGTGCATAATTATATCTTGCGAACAGTTTATTAATGGATCTATAATCATAGTGTAGCTTGTATGTACATAACACCGGTGTTTGATTATGCTGCAGCTGCCATAGATCAATAGATACCCAGGAGTCTGGCTTATTAGTGTATCACATGCGTGAAGTCTAGAGAACAGTATGACATCGATGCCGTGTGGTTGTTCATCAAATGCTGCTACCTAGGGGAAACCAGAGGGTTTAAAGACATGGTCGAGAAGGGTTATAGGAAGAAGTGTATATGCAGGACTTGTCAGTTGAAGAAAGCTCCTTCTTTCAAAACCAGCCCATCTGTAAATCTTTAAGTGCTATTCTGTCTCAGATGTCCATGCACTGTAAAACGTGTCAGATCTGTCCTGACAGCAGCATGCCTACAGGCTTCACCGTTTCTGTTTTCTGAAGGTGACTCACGCAGGGGCCTGAGGAGCAAACATAGTTCTTGTGAATCCCTGGAGCAAGGATTTGCAGACCAAGGTAAGCCCACTAACATTGGAGAGGCCTGAAACGCGCCGACAGGGTTTGCAGAGGTATCGCTGAGACCCTCTGGAGCGTTACGCACCCAAGTCACATTTGGTTTTGCACCAGAAAAAAGGGTTCTAGCTCACTTTGGGGCCATTGATGATACAGACATAAAAACTAAAAGCACCCACACACCAAAAAGGTGCAGTGAGCCGCAGGATTCGCAGGCATTTGTATCCCATCTCCAACAGGACAACCTCGGCTCTCCTGTCCCCCAGCCACCACCTGTGAAGCTGCTTCTCATCTGTGTTGAGTGTCTGGCTGGTGGCCAGCAGCTCTGGCCAAACAGGGTAAATAACTGTGGAAATTATGCGGTAGCCTTTCTTGCAGCAAAGTCATTAATTTGTGCACCTCTCCTCTGTCTAACTAGCAACAAAACACCATGGGAACTTCTCCATTTTTGAGACCTGAATCACCTTATTAAGGTTTGGGGGCTGCGTGGGGTAGAGAGAGGAAGAGCTGGTCTAATTTTATAAGCTTCCCATGATGAGAAAACAGGACTAAAAATAATTATTTTTTCCCAGTTGTATCTGTTACAATATAAAGGAATCGGGTCCCTTTACTAAGGGGGTGGGTTTTTTTTTGGTGTATGTGTCAGCTCAAAGAAATTGGATAAATTCAGAAGAATAATGATACTGGGCTTCTGTCCCCATCTCGCCCCTTCCAGCTGTCCCATTTCTGCATCAGACTCGACCAAGGCAACAAACAGACAGAGTCTGGTCCATTACAAACTTTCCAATATTACTGACTCACTTTATTTAAAACAAAACCCTTTGCAGGGGAGGGATGGGTGAGAAGCCTTAAACAAAGAGCTGCCTGGAGAAGGGCAGTCAGATCTCATGTTGTTTCCAAAGTTTTGAAAGATATATGCCAAAGACAAAACAAAACACCAAATTTGCTAAGTGATATGTCTCCAGTTTCACTCATCTTGCTTTTGACCTTGGAAATTTATTTTTTTTTAATTTTTTTTTTCCAGACTGTTGTCTGGAAGAAGGCACGGGCCGTTTTGGTGGGGGGTGAGGAGGTGGGAACTGGGCAATGTACTAGCGAGTGGTGAAAGATTATTGGAGGTTAAGGGAGCAGATTTCTACCTTATGAACTTGGCAGTTCTCCTGCAGGTCTATGCTCTTGGTATTGATCTTGCTGTAAGATGAATAGTGATATGGATTTTTTTTTTTATAATGTCTTATTTTGGGACCTTTAAATGTGCTTGACATTCATGAGAATTTTGCTTAAGGGTCAGTATTAATCTAAATGAATCAAGATCATATATAACATTTTTGTTTTCAATCTCAGTGTATTTTCTTTTCAGATTTGGTTATTATTGAAGAAAGCGGTTAAAACAGTCCTTTTAGTGCTTTTAACTTCTGAATTTACACATGTTATCTGCATTACAGTAATGTACCAAAAGTGGGAAGATACAGCTTAAACACATACCGCCTCAATCTGGAGCTCACAAATGCATTAAACTGCTTGTACAATATTTTCTATATTCAGAAAAAACAACCAAAAAACTTCTACAGCTATTTTTTATGAAGTAACTGTATACAATTATTTAAGGGATGCAGACACTTGCCTCGTTTTTTTATTAATTTGCTCGTACTTGATTCGAGTCATGCCTCCTGGCTAACCTTAGCATTGCCCTCTCCCAATTTGCATGAGTACATGTAAAGTTAAGATTGCAATACCGAGAGATTAGAAAACCTCATACCTTTATCAAAAGATCTAATACGCTCTAATATTTTTATGTTGGCAATAGGTGTCATAATATCCAACTGCTTTTTGGCATGTGCAGCTATCTTTAGGATGCTCTAGAGCTGCTGAAAACCCAGGGGAGTGGCTGTAGGGAAAAAAATGATGGAGGTACGTATGGAAAAAATGGATTTAGGGACCAGTGATGTATGTCCTGCTGCGCCCCTTGATTGAATTAGCTGCTGTAAAATGCCGCTTTGTGGAGATGAAATCTAGAGTTCAGGCTGCTGTCTTGCCGTGGTGCTTTTAGCCTGTTTAAGTTTTTCAAGCACTGGGGTTTTGGTTTTTTTCTTTGCTGTGGGCTGACACCAAGATCTCAAAGATGCCCAGCGGCCTTGCTGCAGCTTCTGGAACGTTGGTTGTTGGGATTTGATGATCTTAAAAGGTGTTTTCCAAACCCAAACCATCCCACACCTCTGCTCCCCTGGGGCACAGGCCCCCGAGGCCTGTGTGGGGCCGGGTCCCAGTGGAGGGTCCCTGGGGGGACACACCAGCCCCTTGGGGCTGGCCAGGCCTCTTCACCGACTCCCAGCGAGGGGAGACCCCAGCCCCGGCAGGTGCA
>VXBW01003416.1:336924-371422 GCA_013400375.1 Thinocorus orbignyianus
GACCCCTGGCGCTGAGGGGATGGAGGCTTCGGTTGCAAAATGGTATGGGGCGGCGAGGAACGTGAGTTTCCACGGAAGAACAGCGCTTTTTCGGTGGAAGGTGTCCCGGGTGGGGTGAGTGGGGGGCGAGGAGGAGCCCTCGGGGGCTGCCTCCAGCCCGCGGCCCCCGCACCCCCTTCTCGGGCACAGCCTGCAGCTCCTTTCGGCAGCCAGATGCTTTTTCCTACCTCCCTCCCCCCTTTTTTTTTTAATTTATTTTTTATTATTTTCCTTCAGAAATACTAGCTTTCAGGAAGGAGTAAAATTCGTTCGGGAAGACGCAGGCGAAAAGTCGTGGTTGAGCCTTTTGATGTGTCTGAACTGAAGTGAATGCTTGTAAAATTCGGCTTTGGAGCTGAGCAACTTCAGCCCCATTTTTTTCTCATTCATTAGGGTTAGTTGCAGGCTACTCGCTTCTCCTGAATTAAGAAGTGAGATGGAGCATGGCTCGGAGGAGTCGAGAACTGACTAATTATTTCCTGGTTTGATTTCTGCTGTATGTCCCTTCTATAGGAACAGTATCTCCCAGCGTTGTTGTCAGGTTCTTAGCTCTTTGCCGTTCTTAAAATGCAGAAGTAACCTCTTTATCATTTATACTACGTAATGAAAGGTGAGGTAAAAATTCCCTTCCCGGAGAAAATACCCCCAGCTTTCACTAAGTCTGATTTGTGATGATCCTTTAATTTCATGTGGTGTAGATATTGCTAGTCAGTTCACAGTGAAATTAGCCTTGTGCACAGTGAAATTATTCTTAAGCACATCCAAACAAATATAATTGAATACCAGTTACTGCAACTGATCTCATTCATTTGCATTCGTGAGTAAAAGGATATACACTCGAGTACGTTGTTATCTTTTACTAACTTTATTTCAGGTGAGTCTTACCTGCCTGCTTATTACAGGTCTTAGAACCTGTACTGTTATTTTTATGAGAGGTGCTCTGTAGTCAGTCTCATAATTTTACTGCTTTTTTAAACATTCATTTTTCATTGTGCGTGTTTGCCTCCTTTAAAAAGTCACCAGGGAAACAGTGGGTAGGTGAGGAAAGTGTAGTTTGCTGGCATTTGAAGTTCCTGAACAGATAAAAGTGCGTAGTGTAACCAAGTCCTCCCCTAAGAAAGAAAAAGGACATGCTTATAAACCAGCATTCTAATGCAGCCACTGTGATTATTTATATAAATGGGAAATCACTGTAGTTTCACCTTTGTAGTTCCAAACCTGCCGCTGTCTTTCTCTGCCAGAACTTCATCTTCTGGAAGCAACCAGCGATGCCTGTTCTACATATTTTTATTTTTACTTAATTCTAAAGCAGCCTCTAAATTTCTTGCTCTGAAACATCTGGTTTTGTTTTGTGAACAGGGCACAAGTAGTCAGGTTTATTTAGAAATGTAGTGTGTGTAATGACTGATGTTAAAAGGAGCTAGCAATTTTACTACTTTTTCTTTTTGTCTTGAATGTTTTTTCCAGACATCAAGGATTTATTCTTTTATCTCCAGAGGGAGCCTTTGCAAATGACCTTACATATTTTTAAGCGGGCAAAAAAACGCAGAGAACAGCTTAGGGTTTTAATGTAAAACTGGCAGTAAGTTGTTGGTTACTTCTATCAAATAACCCTTGGTTGAATAAAGAAAATAATTACCAGTATTACTCAGGAAGCAACTGTGAAATAATAAATGAGATTTTGGGTTTGCTGGTATTGCTTTTATAACTTGAAAATAACTTTAGGTGTCTAGTTTGTTTTGGGAGACTTTCTAACAGCCTATTTGTTTGGAAGGTCCATGTATTTACGTTATCTGCATGTGGATCAGATCACCCTTGTACTAGCTAGTCAGCTTTTAGCAAAATTCGAGGCATATGTATATGACAGCGTTTCAGACTGAACTTTAAAAGGCTCTGTATAGAAAATTGTATTTTTCTTTCTTTTAAGTTTAAGATCAAACTGGTGGTGTGACTTCTTATTTTATTTTTTTTTAAAATTTGCTTGTTATTAGAAGAAAATTGTTGGGTTCAGGGTAGTCCTGTGTGGTTAGTAGCAAGACTGTCCTGGAGTTTTTCAGAGTTGAGCTATGATTTTGATTTGAGAAGCATGTGGGTATTGTAATTGGATTATTTTATCTGCTCAAAGGGGGAGGGAACAGGCTTCAAAAATCCAGCAAGTATGTATTTACGTAGTTTTTTAAATAACCTATGGTTTTAATGTTGCCTGCATGACTCCGTGAGGATGTGGGAATCTGCGTTGTTTCTTCTTTTCCCTGATAATTTTCCCATGGTTTTTCATGGCCTGCTAGCACAAGTCTGGGGGTGGAAGCAGGGAGCCACGGGCACTTCGCTGTCTGGCTCGGTTTCCCAGAAAACAAGTCTAGTGCTTCTGACCCAGTATCGCCGGGGCCTGCATAAACTGGTGTGGTCTGGAGGGCTACAGAGGTCAGCTGGGTTACACTCAAAAGGTCTCACTCTGTGGCATTTTGGTTTAAGTGTATAAATCCAGGAGCATAAAACGTTTATTTGCTAAAGATGCTCCGAGGTGGGAAGACGGTTCCTGAATGGACCAGGTGGTGATGACTTCTGAGTCAAAAATATTTGAAGCTATGTTTTTTGATATGATAAATAGAATCACTTGGAAAAGCAAGGGGATAATAGAAGAGAGTCTGCAGCCCTCACAGTTTTGATGCTTCCTACTTGTGAAAGTGCATCCTTGAAGCTTCTGTTACGTCAACTGAAATGTTTGTCTCTGCGTATTGTAGGGCAAACAAATATTAATGCACCCCCACAATGTTGCACCCAGTATTAGTAGAACCTGTATGTCAATTTGAATGATGTTGAGAATGTGCTTAATAGGAGATCTTAAAGAAAATAAAAATCTGCTTCTGAGGGTAGTCTGGAATGGAACCTGATGGCAGAGTATTAGTCTCTCTTGGTGGAGGGGAAAAAGTCAAGACAAAGCACTTCTACTTTGAAAATGGGAGGTATTAATCCTGGGAGAGACAGCGCTGCAGTACATGGCCGGAACTATCTTAAATAACACACAGAGCTCGTGTGTCATACGTAGCAGCACAGTTATACCATAAAGTTGCTGAATTCTGTGTTGCTTGAAAGAAGTCTGTTGGTCCAGAAATTCAAGCTATTAGGCTAGTATTTGTATAGCTTTTAAGAAAAAACTGTGTTCTGGATTAATGATCATTTAAATCTAAGCGATCATGGTAATCAATACAGTTATTTGATTGCAACAAATTATGTTTAGCCATGGGATTTTGAGTAGGGTTATATTCTGGGAGCATGTTTGAGTGTTCACAAACTTACAGGACGTATGTGTAGCAGAGAAGGGTGTAAGTACTGTGAATCTGACTTCTACTTGCACAAATAATTTTTTATTTCATGTCTAGAAACTGACATACTCTCCATGTCTTGGAGTTGGTAAGATATACAAATAAGATTCAGTTTTCTTTATAAGCTCTCTGTATTTGTTTTTTATTGGAATCCATAGAAAATTAGTTACTTGAAAGCAATGTGTGCTTTTTCTAATATGGTGAAGTCAGTCCCTTTTAATGATTTTACAGAGGGCTGCAGCTGAGAATTCCTGCGGTTCTGCTGATTTGGATTTCACTGGTGTCTTAATTTGGCGACAGGACTTTGTCCTGTGAAGTTTAATTGAGCTGTGTGTTGATGCTGCTTGCCTGGAGACAATAAAATAGGAATATTTACACTTCACATAAGTGTTTATCTAGGTATGAATAGATTGTGAAAGGAAGCTGGTCCTTTTCTTTCAATAAAAAAGTTGACCCTGGTAGCAGGTCTCAGGAGTTCATTTTCCTTTGGCCTTTATTCTTTGAGAGATGTGCAAGCATGGGCAGATTTTAATGTTGCAGGTACTAAGTTGGTGCAGGGTATCCAGACAGAACTGAAAGGACAGATTCTAATGTCAGCAAAACTGATTTAAAGAAGTATTGATTCCATGTTGTATTTTATATCCAAAGCAGCCAATGGCAGATGTTGTCAAAATGGAATCAGATGTTTGTAATCTAATACTTAAGAAAAATGATGAGTGCATGTTTTTGACTTTAAGTATTCTCTCTGCTGCCTGGCTTAAGACATAAACTGATGTAAAAATAAATGACTGTCTGCATAATTTATGTAATGTCTTGCTCCCTGATCCTGTTTGTATTGATTTTTCTAAAAGGCTTTTGTGGCCACAGGAACCAATCTGTCTCTCCAGTTTTTTCCGGCCAGCTGGCAGGGGGAGCAGCGACAGACACCGACCCGGGAGTATGTCGACTTTGAGAGAGAAGGAGGCAAGGTAAGAAGGAAATTGTTGTCACTGAAGGAAACTTTTATGTTGTGCTTATGATCTTATTCGTATGGACTGCATGCATGATGCAAAATTACTAATATTTCACATCTTGGGGTGTGTAGGTGGTCCCACGAGTACAACTGAAAGTTGGTAGGATGAAATCTGCTATCTCCTTCTTTTCAAGCATGTGCATGTTCCTGGAGGGGAACACGTGGACGGTAGTGGTGGCTTCATACTATTTTGAAGAACAGAACTTTATTTCTCCTGTTATACTGTGATAATGTTTTGGGGAACAATTTAAATGATTCAGAAATTAGACTTTGGCCACTGAATTGTAGTAGATTAATGAAGATTCACGCTTTGAACAGGTTACTTCATTGGCTCTTACGTTGTCAGTTGACAGCATTCAGTGTGTTGCTTAGTGGAATGAAGCTTTTTTTTCCCCCTCAGTATCACCATGTGCTGTAATACAGAAGAAGCATCGCTTTCAGAATTGATTTCTGAATATTTTTTTTCTGAGGTGGTTGTTCCATAGACTGATATTGAAAGCTAAAATTCTTTAAGGACAGTGCTGGTTATTGTAAAGCTGTGTTAGAGTTAGAAACCTTCCTTAGTCTCATCAAAATAAAGTAAGGGAAATCACTTACAACTGGTTTTGTTTTACAGGAATAACATACTTTTAAAATGTAGATGCCATCTGTTATCTCTAGGTGCTCTGGGACTGACCCAGAATCACTGGATTCAGCAGAAGATTTTCTGCAGACCTCAGATAGGTTTGGACCACTGCTTAAGCCCTCATAGCCTATCCATTTCAGGCTAATTTCTGTATAGTTTTTTTACTTTAAAGGCAAAATTCTTGTTTTGTCTTTTTTTTACCTACTTTTGTAACAAGTAACAGCTAATACTACCAAACCTACCAGGCTGGAGGAAATACTTGAAGCATATTCAGGTTTAAAGGCATGTTGGGTCTTTTAAACACTGCTAGGTGGAAGATGAATATTTCCTGTAGTGGGAAAAGTTGATTGGAAGAAAAGAAAAAAATAATTCCTGAGGGCAGATCTGGTATTTGGAATTTAAGTTAATGATTTTTTTTTTTTTTTGAAAAAAATTGTTTTCCATTTAGTCCTGTGAGACTCACAGAAATTTGATGAATTCAGGGAGAAGGAGTGAAGTTGACTATGCTGGGTACTGACTGCTTTGCTAAGGAAACTGAATTGAATCTGGCTCTTATTGAAAAATATTGATTCTGGCTCACAATTGAATGAGGAATTTTTCTTGTAATGTGTAAGAAGACTGAAGTCTCTCTTCTTGCCAGTTCAAAACTAATTTTATTTACTCCTATGATTTTTTTTTAACTTTGTTTTCTCTGAATGAGTTCTTAAAGCACTGAACCACTTCATCCATTTCCTTGTGTTGTCTTAATCATGTAAGAGCGTGGTAGATGTGCTGTGCATTAAAATAGAACATGAGCCTCATTAATGAATGCCACTCCCTGTTTTATGTGTGTTTACAGTAAATTCTAGAGTGCTTCACTGAAATGTTGAGAAGATTTCGTTTGAATGAGGCTGGAGGTGGACAAACTAATAAATGGGGGATAGTGTTATGCTCTACTATGAACAAATCATAAATTCACTGTTGTAATCAAGCTTTAGTCGTGTAAACAGCCCGTGAGTGCGGGTTTGCTCTGTGCAGAATTAAACTTGTTTGAAAGTGAGCCACTCCCCATAGCTTCAGAGGAGGAGGAGGAGTAAGTAGAGTGGGAGAGTTTTTTACGTTATCAACAGAACCAGTTAAGTGTTTCACAGGAATTGTCTGAGATTTTGTCTTCTGTAGACTTCAGTCGTTTGGTTTTAGTAAGAATTTCTTTCATAGGCTTCAAGCAGGCTCTTAACACCATGTGATTTTTGTAGCTCTGTGCAACATTGTTTTATGAGCTTTGATTCTTGAGGCAGTGCATAATGTGTGTTTGTTCATCGCTGGATTTAAGCCAGCCAGGCATGTTTTTAATTACATGAATAAAAAAAGGGCTATGGGGGAGCTGTCAGTTAATTATTATTTTAGGCATTAGTTTGAGATCCAGAATGTAGATAAACTTACCAGTGCTAGAATATTTTTATTCTGGAGTTCTACTTCGTGCTTGGCTGAGCAAATGATGGCCCAAAATAGTTTATCCAGAGTTGAGGTATGTCACTGTTGTGCCTAAGCAGTTTTGTACACAGATTGGCAAAGCATCTGCTAGAACTGCTTCTTAAGTGATTGAACTTTAGAAAGAGTAACACCCTTCTGAATCTATGTGAGAGTTGTGATTCTGTGAATATCTGTTTCATGGGCTTGAGATTTTTCATTCTGGTATTTCTTAACTGACAGTTTTTTTCCTATGCTTAATTTGCCTTTTAATTTGATGCATCTGATGTTCACAATGGGTGGGTAGGCCTCTGGTGGATACCCTGTCTTCGTTCATTCAAGAATTGGGTAGCTAAGTGTTCATTTAACATTTCTACTCATTTTAAACTCAAGCTTAACGTTTTTTTCTTTTCTTTGAGATGGTTTTAACATTCTGTGCTGGTTTTGACCTGTAGCAAATTTAATTGTGTATTTGAGCAATTTTTCAGGTTTGGCATAGCAAAAGAAAAATAGCACTAAAAATAGGTCCCAAGATTGTAAAAACGGTAGAACTTTATGTTTCATTGTGATTGTGGGGGTGCATGGGGTGTGTCAAATCCAGTGTATGGCCTGTTTCTGGGTATCTGAACCATACTAAGACTTCCTGATCCTTTGTGTTGCCAGCTAATGTCCACTTTTTTATTTTTTTTAAGAATAAGTTAATAGATATTGTTATGAAATTCAGAGGCAGACAGTGTAATAGTGTAATGTATTGCCCGAAATCTCACATAATTGAATCCAGAAATGAAATGGAGAGCTTTAATTTCACCTTGATTCTTTGGTGTCGTTAATTACTAAGACTGGTTCTATTTTGCTTAATGAAGTTCTTTATCTTTTCTTCAGTTTTATACTGATACCATATAAACTTCAGGCTGAACTGTGTGTGCATGCACTTCAGTGCTGCTTAAAATCTGATTTTATTGGAAGTCCCCTTATTTTGTGAAGGACTGTGTGATCAACTTTTTCGCATGAATAATTTTCTGTACTTCTTACAGTAAGATACAAGGTCCCTGGGTTTCATTTTTTTGAGATGTTTGCATAGCTCTGGTCTTCCTTACCTGAAAGAATATTAGTTCTCGGGTTTCCTTTTTTTATCGTTTCAATACTAGTCAGTGCACTGATGAAGTGTGTGAAGTTGTTTGACTTCCCCTCCCCTTCATAATACTCTTCTCCATCTCGCTTCTGCTGCAGCTTAACTTCCTGTCGGCTGTTTGGCGGCTGCTGCCTCACGACCCAGCATCTTCAGCCCAGGCTGACTGCAATATCACACATTGTGAACTCCACAACCCTGGAGGAGGGCACATCAGGCGTGTTTTAAATTGATTCAAAGTGCCTGCTATGCTACATGTGTGATGTAGCTAGGATTTTTGCTCCTTAGACCAGTAATTTTGTTGTAGCCATAACTAAAGATTACAGTTTTCTTGAAGATGCTGAGTTTTCTATTCGTGTAGTTTTTGGTCCGAACTAGGAAATTTTATTTGGCTAGAAGTTGTTGTGAAGTGCTTGGATGAATCTAAAAAACTTAAAATCTGTTGTGCTGCAGACATTCCAGCAGTTACAGAAACATAACATGAAAGAAAGGTGATGTATTTGAATAAAAAAAACCCCAGTATTTAAATCACAGCCAACAGCACCAGTTTTCCATTTGTGTCCTCTTTTTTCACTGGAGGTTTGAGATAGGTAGGACTTAATCTCAAATCAGCTTTTTCTTTTCTGACTTTAGCAGTGTCATTTCCTAGATCGTTGGGATGGTGGATGGGCTGCTCCGTTTCCTGAGCAAATGCCATTTCCAGTCAAACCTAGTGCCAAAGTGTACCCGGTGGAATTTGCTTGGAAAGCAAAGGCTTAATTTATAAGAAAAATCTGAGTATTGGTGCTAACCTGTGTTGAATTGGTAGTTTTACTTTGGTCCCCACCAATTTCTGAAGAATTTAGGTGAAACATTAATTCATACAAACAAAGTTGGGATAGCGACCTTCTTTTTTCTTTCTTTTGGTATGTTTGCTTTTGAAAAAAATTGGTAAGGGTGTCTGGGAAATTAAATACAATTTCAGCTCTCATTTTACCCTCACTGTAGTGCTAGTGCCATATTCCTTAATTTCTTGTCTTTCCAGTCCGGCAGTGTTTGGGGTTTTTGCGTTGTCACCATCTAAAATGTTCTCAGAGCTAGCAGTTGCTTATGTGTGTTTCCTGCAATCCACTGATTTTCTGGACAAAAAGGATTTGAATTTAATTTTTTTTTCCAGATTAGTGGGAAAGGATGTCTGATATTAGAGATCTAGGGGGGGAAAAAAGAAAAATTATGCTGGAGCTCTAATACTAATTAAAAATTATAGTGTGGCGTGCCATCACGTAGGGTGAGCTAGGAGATGTGTGTGGTCTTAACAGTTATCAAGACTTCATCCTTCTATTTGTCTATAATAATTCAATGCTCCTTTAAATTATTGTGCTTCAGGAGGTGGTGCTACAGCCCTGAGGAGTTGGGCATCACCTAACAAAAGTTCATAGAGCCGTTTGTAGGTGATGGAGGCATATGGGCACATAAGATGTCAACCTTTGAGGAGTGTCTTGGCATTATTTGCGGAGAGTCTCTTAAGGGCATCTGGTGAGAGCATTTTGTTTCCCAGGAGCTGTCCTGGCCATAAATGTTTTCCCTTGCAGAACAGTTTTGTTGATTCCAGGCGTGAAGTCAAGCTGAAGTTCATTGTGTAGCTCTGTACAGTCCTTGACTGCTTTTTAGCTAGTCCTGTAATGCACTGGGGGATTAGGATAACATTATTTGGGATCAGATTTTTATCACGTTCATCAGCTGTTTTCTGCCTTTGTGCTAGCAGAATGGTACAGAGGATGGCCATGAAAATGCTGGGGGCTGGAGCCCCTCTGCTGTGAGGACAGGTTGAGAGAGTTGGGAGGGTTCAACCTGGAGAAGAGAGGGCTCCGAGGAGACCTTAGAGTCCCTTCCAGTCCCTCAAGGGGCTCCAGGAAA
Source organism: Thinocorus orbignyianus (assembly GCA_013400375.1). Taxonomy (NCBI): domain Eukaryota; kingdom Metazoa; phylum Chordata; class Aves; order Ciconiiformes; family Thinocoridae; genus Thinocorus; species Thinocorus orbignyianus. Next base: position 346,401 of record VXBW01003416.1, read on the forward strand.
GCTGGGGAGGGACTCTTCATCAGGGAGGAGAGCCATAGGATGGGGGGGAAATGGTTTTGCACTGAGAGAGGGAAGATTGAGATGAGATCTCAGGAAAGCTCTTCACTGTGAGGGTGGTGAGACCCTGGTCCAGGTTGCCCAGAGAAGCTGTGGCTGCCCCATCTCTGGAGGTGTTCAAGGACAGGTCTGCCAGGGCTTTGAGCAACCTGGTCTGTTGGGAGTTGTCCCTGCCCAGGGTAAGGGTTGGGACTGGATGATCTTTAAGGTCCCTTCCAACCCAAACTGTTCTCATTCCACTTCATAGAATCATAGAATGGTTAGAGTTGGAAGGGACCTTAAAGAGTTCCACCTCCCCTGCCGTGGGCAGGGACATCTCCCACCAGAGCAGGCTGCTCAAAGCCCCGTCCAGCCTGGCCTTGAACACTTCCAGGGATGGGGCAGCCACAGCATTTCTGGGCAACCTGTTTCAATGCCTCACCAGAACTTTGGGCTTAGTTTTAGTTTACCTCAGGAACATGGAGCATAGATTTGACTGGTGCCTGTCCTCAGAGCCAGTGCTTTTCCCGAACAGTTAAAAAACTGTTCTTCTTCCTACTTACATCTGCCTTATGACCCCACAACCCAAAACGTTGTGGGAGCTGGGAGAAGCTCTTGTGTGAAGAGCAGCTGGTGGTCAGTGAAGGCACACGGGCTGCTGAGCTGCCTGTGTGCTTGGACTGCTCCAGGAGCTTTTGCCTGCTTCAGCCAAGGGAAGTGGTGTTGCCCTGGTGAACATTCCTTTTTACCTTTCTCAGACTTTTCCTCTAAGCTTTAAACAAGAAAGTCAGTGTGCAGTTATCCTGACAGCAGACAAATTCGTTTGGTGGTGTATCCAGTTTGTACCCAGCCTGGCTAAACAGCTTAATTTTTCCCTGGAATTTTGTGGTGGGTGTCCTGCAAAGGCTTGGTCAGTGAGAAGAGCCCACTTTTCTGGATGAGTCCCCTTGGTCAGTCTTCATTCAAGACTGTCTATATGGTTTAACATTAGTTTTCTATGGATGCTTGTGATTCTAGATTTTACTGATTGTGTTTGCGTTTAAGAATGTCTTATTTAGTAGAGGCTGTTCAGTTTCTTTTTTCTTTCTTTCTTTTTTATTTTAAATTTTCCACAGATCCGTCATTCTCCTATACCATTTTTACTTTAGAGTGCAACTTCTTGTTTTGCCTAGATACTTTGAGGTGTTATTCATTATGACCTACTATTGCATTGCAATGCTATTTGAAGTCAGGAAGTCGTGGTGTATCTTTGCTTATTCTCTCCAAACTGGGAGATGCCTCTATCCACATCCAGTTTATATGCTGTTAATGGTCAGGAGCTTGGATTTTGAGAGGAGAGATTCTTCTTACTCATAGCTTGTTAGGTACACGTTGTCCTGTGAGATTTGGACAGTTGTTCCTGAAGAGTGATTTATCGTAGGGTGCCCTCTGCCACTGGAGCATGAGTCACCCGAGGCATCTCACATGTGACAAGTATCCACAGCCTTTACCCCGTAATCCTTTCACTCCTCCCGTTCTCCAAATACTTGCGTTACCTCGCTCAACCTTCTTCACGTGTTATGGTGCATGCAGTGACTGTGCCAGTTTGGAACAGGGCTTATGGATGGTACTTAAGGTTCAGCTGTGTGGTTTGTGATGCCTCCTTATCAGCCCTTTCTGTAGGTCCTGGTACTCAAAATCAAAAGATCTGCTTTTGGTTAGCTTTTATTGCAGTTATTCAGCCGTATTTTATATATTATCCTGAACTTTTCCCAGTGGTCTGTATGCACTCGTTGGAGTGGCATGGGCAAGGCTTTAGATTGACTCATACTGTCATCCTAAAGCTTCCCGGAAGATGAACAAAGCCAGAGTTAGTGAGCTAAATTTTGCATTTGAAAACAAGCTATATATAAGGACAGATGAGCACTGTGTGGATAAAAGTGGTGCTTGAGATCTCTGCAGCGTAGATGCTGGAAGAAATCCAGACATTTGGATTGTTGAATCCTCTTGTTTGCATATCAGTCTCCATTTACTAGGCCAAGTTGTTAACATTGTGCTGCTTTGCTCTCCTTATAAATGAATGAGAAAAGTAAGAGCATCACTGTTGAGGATGTCTGTTTCTCTGTGAAAATCACTTAATACTTCATATGAAAAAAAGAAGAAAAATTCAATAAGATGATGAAACATTTGCGACAAGAAACTGTTATTTTTCTTAAAGTTACTGAAATCTTACTTCAGGCTTTATTGTCCAAAGCACAAGTAACAAAATGAGCTAATTAGCTCGCATAATTGCATATTTGATTTTTAACAAGTTTGCCTGGTGAAATATGTACTGTGACAATAATATGGAGAGAAAAAAAAGAGGACTCTTGCCCAAGACTGTTCTTCCAAGAAGATGAGTACTAATGAAGGATCGTTTCTGGGGAAGAGCTGATGCTGAATGTTTTGTCTAAGTGAAAATCTGTATGTTTTCTGTTAGAGTAGTATCTAGAATTGTATGAGAGCTGTGAATTGTAGCTACTTGGGGTGTCTGTGCAGAACTTCTGCCTTTCTGTATGTAAGGTGCTTTGCTTGGACAGTTGCAGGCAGCAACTCTACATTTTGGGACTTTTGGGTATGCAACTTGGTTTTATCTGTTCATCTCTGTATAAAAACAGAACATAAAACCTGTGCAAGGTGACAAAAGGAGTTCTTAAATCTGGCATAACTTTTACAGTAAGACTTAATAAGTTTTAATTTTCTATTGAAAGACAGTGACTGAGGACAAAAGCATTTATCACATAGTACAAATACTTTTAGGTCTGAAATCTAGGGAAGAAAGCAGCTCTGGAACACTTGATGAGGGCTTTTATATCCTGATGAAATACCTTTTGAGGAGTAGCCAGCGTTGTTGGACAAAACAGGTTGGAGGTGGCAAGAAGAAATGTTTAGCTTCTTTTCAACCAGTGTATTTCCTTGGGGGGGGTGAGGGATGGGAATTAAAAAAGAAAGGGAAAAGCTTAGATTCTTCAGTAGAGGCATTATTGGACTTCTTTCTTTTTGAATAACTAATACAAGCATAAAGAGTGCTTAAGAACAGGAAAATTAAGACAGGAAGGCATCTTGACAAGTAAAACAACTCTTTTTCTCATACTGCTAAAGAGTGCTTGGGCATTTCTTTATAAAGCTTGTGTGCTTCTCTGATTTTTACATTTTATTTTTTAAATATATTGAGGGCAGGCATTTTTCACATGGGCAGAGGGGCAAATGATCTGATGCCCAGATGCCTCCAACTTAGGGGAATCAGTACAGTGCCCTGCAATGTGATTTTTGGAACCTGGTAGCCTCGTGAGTTTTCACTGGGGAAAACTACCAGGGTTTTTAGTTGTAGCAAACCAGAAAGCTGATGTTTCTAATACCTTCAAAAGCTCTTACAACAAGCTGTTTGTGACACATACAGGATGGTGCTTTCCTGACAAAGCATTCAGAGAAGTGGTGTGAAAGTTTTTTAAGCTCTACTCTGATACCTAAAACATGAGAATCAGTCTTTGGAGGGAGTATAGCTGGTGTCAGCTGTACATTTTTTGAACTTCAAGAAAATAAATCACTGGGTAGTTTATAGGGAATAAAAATAAATACTGCATGAGGATTTAAATCCGTTCCCCTCTCCTGTGGGTCACAGTGTTGGTCCCATCCTTTTCTGCTCTTCTACTGAGAGAAGTCTTGATGCGATTTGGCTAACCAAAGCTATCTGTATTATTCACTCTTTTAATAACTGTTGGTTCTTTTCAGGATTTTGCTGTTTGGGGAACTTGGTGGTAAACATATATGTGAGAGTGCTAGTTAATCTGCTAAAGGCAGTCCCCAGCCACTGCTGATGATGTTTCTCCACAGAATGTGGATGGTTTTGTGCAGAATAATCATGACACTGTGAAATTTTATTGGATGATGCAAGCTACGTAGCTGTTACAGAATACAAAAGACAAAAAATTATTCACATTATTTTAAGGCTTGATGCAGCACTACTTGTTGAATTGATGTTTGTGCAGTCTTGAATGCTGCTTAAGGGGGAAGGATGAGGCTGTTAGAAGTGCTGAAGACCTTCTGCCAACGGGCATAAGAGATGACTTGCTTCAGTCAGTTCCTGAATGTTTTGTTGTTTTTTGGCTTTGTTTTTTTCAGTTGCTTGCCCATGTTGTCAAAATCAGGTTTCTTCTAATTGAGTATCCTTGTGTTTTGAATTTTGAGATCAAAAACATGGGTTTAACAAGCTATTTCTTTGCACACAGGTAGCATGGTGTGTAAACTACATGTTTAAAGAAGCCACTCTTTCTAACACTTTGTAGTTTCTAGTTACAACTGCGTTTTGCTTTGTTATTTTTTGAAAGCTTGTAAAAAGGGCTAATTTCCCAACCAATTTTGAAATTTCTGTCTGGAAAATATCTTTTGCCAACGTGGCAGAAGACAGTGTGTCCATCCCTGTAAGTTAACTGGTTTCGGGAGCATAAGCATTCGTCAGTTAGGTGCACGCAGGCTTGCACCAGCAAAACAGCAGCAGCCTCCTGGCAATCTTTTGCTGCAAAAATGTTTACTCTTTTTAAACTTTTCAAGAAAGTTTGGTCTTTCTTAATGCATGCTGCTTCTGGAGAGTAGATTTAAAACCTAGCCATCTTTCTCATGTAGAATAGATGTGATAAAGATACACTGATAAAAGACCCTGTAAAGCTTTCTAGGGGAAACCCCCCAGATTTGATTTGACTTTCAGATTGTTTTTATATTCTGCTCATTGCATTTTTGTTGTTTCTCAGTTCCAGCCATGGGGTTGGATTTGTCTTTTTGAAGGCAAATGGAGTGAGTCTGAGCATGAGGCACATTTCACATTGGTAGGCATTAGATCTTTTTGTAGTGACACTGTGAAAACAAGAAACCACCTACTTTTTGCTTGTTTGGGAGGGTTTTTTGGTGGTTTTGGCCAAGTGTAACGTATATTTCCTCCTCAGTCCAGCAGTTGCAGTATTTTGGAAGGAAGAACTGTGTCTGGGGGCTTATTTGTTATTAAATGCTGAATATTATTTCCATGCAGATTTTTCTCTGCTAGCTTCTAAGCATAAATTCTGAGCAGTGATCTTAGTCCAGGAATAAAAGGCTGTAGTTTCCACAGATCTTAATCGCATTTGTTGTGACATCTTTAACACTAAATATCTGTTCTCAATTCTACAGATTTGTTTTTTAGTGAACTAAACTAGTAACCTGCAGAATTTAACAAAACATTGATCTGCTTTCAAAAAGGAGTCGTGATTACTTAGTTGATGCAGAAAAAAACCTAATAAATAACAACAAAAAAACCCCCATTAAACTATGAAGTTTTGTGAAGGTGACTTGTAAATTCTATCTCTCCGGTAGAGCGAGGAAAATTCTTCTGCTCTACTTTCTGTGACGTTTTAGAAACCAAACCAAAAACCATCGCTGTAGTATTTCAGTAACCAGAAAGCGTGTTGAGAGAGGCTTTGTCACAGCTCTGATACTACTCACAAAGACATTTTTAATATGAGTCCATTCGTGGATATTTTTACTTCATGGAATTGTAAAAATGGATTGCGTTGCATCTGGGTTTTACCTAGATGGGCATTTTCTAGGACGAGGGGTAGTGGTTTTAAATTGGAAGAGGGGAGATTTAGATGAGATCTTAGGAAGAAGTTCTTTGCTGTGAGGGTGGTGAGGCACTGGAACAGGTTGCCCAGGGAAGTTGTTGATGCCCCATCCCTGGAAGTGTTGAAGGCCAGGCTGGATGGGGCTTGGAGCAACCTGCTCTAGGGAGAGGTGTCCCTGCCCAGGGCAGGGGGGTTGGAACTTGATGATCTTTAAGGTCCCTTCCAACTCTGACCATTCTATGATTCTATGATAATATTTCAAGCACTACAGCTTGGTCAGTCCTGCTCTTCCCACTCTTTTTCCAAATTAGTTCCGTAGGTCTGAAGTTGCAAGTGAAACATCTTGGTGCCCTGACAAGACGGAGGGAACGGGCTTCAGGCAGTGGTGGTTCTGGGAGCTGCGGGGTCTGCTGTGCCCACCGTGGTGGTGTGGGGCAGCCCCTTCCCAGGGCTCCTGTGGCCAGTGAGGGGCTGCTGCTGGTGGTGTGGTGCCGTTGTGACTTCGGTGCCACCTGTGAGAAACTTAGAGCTGTATTCATCTTGAAAGCCACAGCTGGGTCATCCATGTACAACTGTTTAGGAAAGATTCTTGTCAGGAAGTGTCACTTCCTTTGTAGTGTACAGCCTAAATTTTAATAAAAGCTCATTTTCATATAGTGGAAGCGGTTTCAAGATACAGATTTCAAAATAGAAAACCTTTTGTGTATGTGTGTGTTTAAAAAGAATAATAACATACTTTGAGGCATATGACAGAAGGATTGATCTGAATTTGTTGGATTTTTGAGCTCTGATTTGTAGTGATGTGTCTATTGTTCTAAGATTAAGAACACTGAAGAGTCTATTTCACTCATCTGAAAAGTCTGTTTCACTCATGATGACTTTTCTAAATGGGATTCTTTTCAACTGTTTCTATTTACTGTTTCATTCTCAGTTAAAACTATGCTACAAGTGTTTTGTTTCAGAATTGAACTTAACAAAGTCTGATAAATGCTGTGAGCTCATCTGTGACTTGGCTGTTTTTTTGTAAGTTTCTATTAAAATATGAGCAATCAGTATCTAAAAGTGGAGTCTGATGCCTTGTGTGGAGTTGTCAGCCTTTGCTGTAACTTTGTTTGTTACAGTAATGAAGGTGTTACTCTGTTTTGTTCCCTGAATAATTGAGGATTTTAATGTATAAGATCTGTTGGAAAGATTAAAGCCCCCCTTCTCTGACTATGATGTGAAAGCGAGTCTTGATATTTGGGGAGGGGGGCACTAACTCAGCTTCACGTTTCAGAACAATCCTGCCAAATCTGTATGGCAAGACCACTGCGTTTTAGCTATGAAGATGCATGTTTTCCTAGCTAAACCTTCAGATTTCTGTTAAAGGAAAGAGATGAATACAGAATTTCCTAGTTGAACATTTTGAGCAGCAGCCTGTGTTTACTCAGCAGCGTGTACAGACGATGTTAAGAGAAGCTGAAATGATGAGGTTAGCCTTAACCGATTGAACATCTTTCTTCCTCTGAGTAAATGTTTACAGCTGTTTCTTTCTTAGTGGTCAGCATTTCAGATGTGAAGTCACTGGGGAGACTGCTGTTTAAATATTTAAAAAGTGGGGGATGATTCAGGGGAAAGTGGGATGAGGGCTGGGAGGGACGCTCGCAGCTCGTGCGAGCAGCTCTGAATGGGCAGATGTGTGTGTGATGAGGCAGGTGGTGAGTCAGTCTTCTGCCTCTTCTGAAAGGATGCTTTTTTACCCCAGTGTGATGGGAAAACGAAAAAAGATGAGGGAGGGGACCACACCACTTCACTGGGGACTGGTGTTTTCGGGGGGGAAGAGGTGGTGTGTGTGAAGTTGGGTCTGTTGAGAGTGTGCTGATTCACTAGGCAGTGGGTGGTGAGAACCGTGGGCCGTGGCTGGGGAGGAAAAGGCTTGGTTGCTTTAGGGAGAAGGAAGGTTTTCTGTAACTGCAGGATGTGTGGATGGAGCATACTGATAGCATATCTGTAGCACAGTACTTAAATACTCTGGTGTTGTGAGATAAGGATTTACTAGAGGACTAAAATAGGATGTGAAACTGAGGTTTTGTGTCTGGTGCTCAAGTAAAGCAGCTTTTTTTTTTTTAAAAGTCATTGAGAGTCATCCTTTGTCTGCTTTGCTATATTCAAATCAAAATTTGGCTTTTAAAATACGACCATGGAGTTACAGGAGCCAAGTCCCTGCCTGTTTTTTATCAACAAAGCTAACTCTCAGTTGGAGTTGGAGGAAAGGGTTGCTTATTTAAATGCAGATGAAAAGAAATAACAGACCAGTTAAAAGAGTACGAGAAGGAAGGTGAGATCCACTATAAATGGCAGGTGTGGCACGGAGTTCTTTGAGATCAAGCCAGCTGGTAGGCTGAGAAAGCACAACTGCAGCTCAAGAACTAATGTATTTGTGCAGCACATTCTCCAGTTTATGTGTTTATGGTGCTGTTCATCCTCCGTACAGATTATCTGCTCAGAGATAAGAGTGTTTACTCTTGCTACTGGTTCAGTCAGCAAACAGTCTATTTGTTCTAACACTAAAATCCTGTTTTCAGTGTAAAAGTAACATGTTTACTTTTCTCATTTAAGAATTTCTAATGCTGCTTTGATTTCTAGTAGGAGTCTTGAAATGGAAGATGCAGTTTGAAGTGAAATGGAACTTTTGCTTAAGAGCCACATGGACAAAAATTCAGCTGGTAGGAGCTAGTAAAAACTGCAGATTTCAGTATGTGACAGTTTACCTATGTCTCAAACTCTAGCTATGTAACAATGAGAGAGAAGTTATTCTCCTCCTTCAATTTCTTTATAATGATGCTTAACTTAGTTACACAACCATCTACTGTCACTGTCAAAAAAACCCATACCTTGTTTGGTTCCTAGAACGGACCATGCTCTGAAAGGAACCAGCTGTACAAGGTATTTTTTCCTCTTATATAGTCCCTAAATGGGGTTTCTTTGTGTAGCATCAAATTAATCCACTGAATAAGAAAGTGGTAATTGCCTGACTTTCAACCCCTCCTTCCTACCACTTTCTAGTGGTTTTCACCCAGAGTGTCTGAGTTTTACAAGACTTCCAGATAGTGTTATGAAAAGCACCCAAGGATCTGGACAGGATTTGTAAAATTTATATAAATGCCATTGATCTGGGGTTAGCAACCAAACTTTGAAACAGATAGAAGAATGCAATCGTTAGAATAACTACTTTTAGTCAAATTGTGTAATATTAAGGGGGGAATTGAGGTCTTCATAGAAATAATATGGCTTTTGCCTTTGCAGTCTTACTGGCAACTTCATTAAGGTGACTGTCTTAAGGCAGCTTTGAGCATAGGCAACTCTGAAAGTTTTCAAAAGACAACTTTGTGCTGGATTTTGAAGTGCTGTAACAGGTCATGCGCTCACAGACAATTGCAGTAATTTATTAATAATTCTGTTAAGTTTGGAAATTGAAAGGGAACCAGCGTGGCTTTATCTGAAAAGAAGGAAATATGTGGTTAAACCGTTTGGGCTACAGTCTTAGGTGGTTTCCATTCTTCCGAAGGAGGGGGTTGGGGAGGATGGAAAGGAGTCTAAATTCCTTTCTCTAAAATAAAGGAAAAACCAGTAGTGTGCTTTGCTGTGTGTTTTAAGGGGAGAAAAGTTCCTGCATGAGCACATGTGGTTTCAATAGGAATTATAGTGAATTCGAATTACTCTGTAATTTCAAAATTGAAATATCTTGAGGGCATTCATCCTTTCAGAGGTGGGAAATCTATATTATCTGAGTTTTGAAGACCTGCATGCAGTGGTGTAGGGCTTTCAGGGCTCTGACTGGGGAGCAAGGGCAAAGTGCTTCATCTGGAAGGGTCAGACTGGGTGCTAATGGCTCAGTGATGCCTGCTCTGTCACCAGCTCAGCTCCTGGTCACTGTGCTTAGGGCAGACAGTGGGCATCAATAATCACATTGCCTCTGTCACCTTGTTTCCCTTTTCCCCTTTGACTTTTGGAGATTTTCATAGGATTTCCAGCACTGCTTAGGCTTCCAGGTGATGGGTTGCATTTGAAGTCCTGAGCTCTTGGCAGCTGCAGCTGGGCTACCTGCTGTCAGCACATGATGCACCAAAGGGATGGAACAGCCACATGAAATAAGGCATTTAGTAACAGCATCATATCTGTAGTTAAAGAAACAAACAAAAAATACTCTCATTCTGGGCAACTTGAAAAGCTAGATTTGGTCATTTGTGGGAAGTCCTATGTAACTTCTGATTTTCCAGGCTTTTGTTTTGGGCCAAGGAGGATAGTGGGAAGCTGGGTGAAGGGTAAACCCTGAACAAAGATGAGCAAAATGCTTGTTTGCTTCTTCTTTTGGTAACTGACATTAGAGTACTGACACTTCTGTCTTTTACAGGCCAGTAGTTAGATTGGGCTGCTGCTTTTTTTTTTCTTTTTTCTCCTCCAGAATTATTCTGCTTTCTTGGAAGAGAAAGACTTTAGTAGCATCTTTAACTGTCTTTCATTTCTAAACTAATTAAACGCATCTATTAAACTGATGGTGGGTAAATTGTTTATGTCTTCTCAGATGAATGAGTGAAGACTGTGCTGAGAGGGAGTAATGGTTGTATTTCGTGTGTTTGAAATGATTAATCTTGAAATGAGGGCTGTGGGAGGTGGTTTCCTGGTAGTCTGCATCTTACTCATGCTGGTTCTGACACCTCTGCTTGCAGAGGCTGTTTGCTGGTAGGTCTGCACCCTGCCTGGCCTGCTGTCATCTCCGAGACACGTGTGATGTCTCGCAGAGCTGGGCTTGTGAGTACAGGGACAGAAAACCAGTCTGTGCTCTTCTGAGCAAAGAGCCTGCTGCAGGAGAGCTGGTACAGAGAAAATGTGCTTGAACTGACCTTTCTTCGTTATTGAGCTACTGTGTATGTACTAATTAAAGCTTCTAGACTGTGTACTTCATACTGAAGAGTGTCAGGTTCAGCACAGGAAGGACATGGCCCTCTGGGACTTGGGGCCAGAGGAGGCCATGGAGATGCTGTGAGGGCTGGAGCCCCTCTGCTGTGAGGACAGGTTGAGAGAATTGGAGTTGTTCAGCCTGGAGAAGAGAAGGCTCCAGGGAGACCTTAGAGCACCTCCCGGTTCCTAAAGGTGCTCCAGGAAAGCTGGGGAGGGACTCTTGATCAGGGAGGGGAGCCAGAGGACAAGGGGCAATGATTTCAAACTGAAAGAGGGAAGACTGAGATGGGATCTCAGGAAGAAATTATTTGCTGTGGGGGTAGTGAGACCCTATCCCAGGTTTCCCTGAGAAGCTGTGACTGCCCCATCCATGGAGGGGTTTAAGGGCTTTGAGCAGCCTGGTGTGGTGGGAGGTGTCCCTGCCCAGGGCAGAGGGCTTGGAACTGAATGTTCTTTAAGGTCCCTTCCAGCCCGAATCATTCTATGTTCAAATTTGTAAAAATCAAGCTCACAGATTAAATACATATTTTCTTTGCTGAATAACATAACTTGAAACAGGTAATTTGTTCCCTTTCCTCTACTCGTGGCTTATCTTTCCTGTTGTTCAGTGCTTAATTTTGCCAGGACAGCCTTTGCATTAGGTAAACCTTCCTTCTGTGCCTCCTGTAACTCTTCACCTTTCCTTTTTCTGCTTGAGTGCCCTGAGCTGGTAAGTGTGGAACTGAGCAGGTAGGCAGAGTCAGGCTGCTTTCAGATGTGTTGTAGCACTAAAGATAAATTATACTTTGCTGATGAGGAGTTGCTAGGGGATGAATTTAGAGCTGCTAAAGGAGACTCCGTGTGAAAACTCCCCTTCTCAGCCGGAGCACTTCTGAAGAGACTCGCTGGGATTTTGAATGTCTAGGTAGTCTTTAAATCTGAAGTGAGTGCAGGGCTGTGTGCATAATTTGCTTCTCTGGCAATTCAGCATAGACAAACTTCTGTTTCATGGGGTGGGGTTGACTGACTAGGCTGAAATTATTACTGAAGGTTGATTATTTTTTTAATTATTATTATTTCTTTACAGTTAGGTAATATTACTGTGGAGTTTTGTGTTATGGTGTGGGTTTTTTTTTTGTTTTGGTTTTTTTTAAGGCTGATGTAATTAAATACAGAGTTTTAAACTAATGTAGTGTTCTGTTTGCTGCTTTTTAAATTTCCTGTGTAGAGATTCATCTCTGGCCTTTAGAAGGGGAGCTGCTTCTGTTTTCAATCACTGTATCACCTACCGTTATCTAGATGTAGGGCCTTAAACTCGTACATTATTCCTTGCTGCAGCTTCAGGCACTGTGCACGCTGATGCTGGAGATGGGTTTTGATCAGCTGGTGTTGCTTCTTCTGAAAAACCTCTCACAAATACAAGAACAGATACAGGAAGACTTGTTATTTTTAGCACGGTGTATATATATATAGTGTATTTTACCGAACTCTGATTGGTTTGTAAATTTGAAGAGGGTTGAAACTGGTGTTTGCTCTTTGTTGAAAGAGCTTATGTATTGGATTATAATACAGGGTGGAGGGGGAGGTGTGTGTTCGTTTAACCATTTAAATGTACTGGAAACAATCCTCCCTGTGTGGCAGCATGCCAGCTTCTCTGTGACATGACGGTAAGCTGACAAGAAAAACAGTTACTCTAACTGAAAGCGGTAACAGAATTCTAACCAAATCCTGATGCACACCCTGAGAACACAGCCTAGATTTATTCCATCCAGTACAGTAGGCAAAAGTTACAGCACTGGCTTGATTAAAATGGGTTCTTGGAAAGGAGACAGGAGAAGCTGTTAAGCTGCTTCTGTTACCAACTGGTTTGGATGTTCTTCTAAGAATACATACAGAATCTTCCCGTGTTGGTATTTTCATTATGCAGAAATGTATATAGATGCTTTAAAACTCAGAGTCTGTCTTTTGCTTGCATTTCAGGTGTACTTAAAGGCACCTATGATTCTCAATGGTGTTTGTGTAATCTGGAAAGGCTGGATAGATCTACAGAGGCTGGATGGGATGGGCTGCCTGGAATTCGATGAAGAGAGAGCACAGGTAAGACAGTCTGTACGACTGCTGTGCCTTAGACATTTGTTCTGGAAGGAAATGTGTAGTCAGGTAGCAATCATGCATTCTAATTTGCTTGATTTCTGCCTCCTATTTGAGTACAAATTCCAAAGAAAACTTGCAGTACAGAAGTTCATAAATAATGTGTTTGTAGCTAATCTAGTGTTTTAATTAGATCAAAATGCTAGGGGTGGGGATCATCTGTAGTTCACAACTTTGTAGGTGATTTAGCATTATTACTGTGCTCCAGGGTAGTAAGTCTTAAAGTATTTGAAAAGCTATGTCTGTAACTCAAAACAAGTTAACTGGTAATCTATTCTAGCTGTTTAGGGTGATTTTTAAATTTTTTTATGTAGCTTTTTGTTTTATTATGTATGTTCTTTAGCAGTGGTAGGCTCTTGTCTGGTACAGTATGGCAGCTTTCGAGAGCTTCCTATCTACCTACTTTCTAGCAGGAAACTGTCTAGCAGCTGAACGTGCAAGAACCAGCTAAACACAGAGTAAATAACACTTTAAGTGCCTATCATGTAAATAAGTTCCACTTCCACAGCTGGGAGGTTCCTTAATTTTGTCAGACTTGAGACAGACCTTGCTTACCTGCTTCTAAGATGTAATTTGGTAACAAAGGTCTTTAGAAGCTGCTGCACCAGCTTGATGTGGGCTGGCGTGCAGATCACCTGTCTCTGCAGTGGCCACAGTCACATCAGCTACCAGAGTTATGGCTTACAAACTATATTTTATGGTGAACTCAGCAGTTCATTTCTGTAGTTTGATGATTTAGAAATGTTAGAACTATATGAAGACATGGTCCGAAGTGCTTCTGAGTACGAAGATCTGTTCAGCATGCAGGGAAAAGAAGGGTGAGAAATTTCCTGCAGCCTGTTTGGTGTTTTTAACTCCTCAAGTTCTGCATTGGTCCTCCAGCAAATGATTCTTAATAACGTGTTTCTGTACATATATAGAGCTGTTTTCTCCCAATTTCTCTCTGAAGACTTCTTCATTCACCCAAGACCTTCATGACTTCCCCTAACTTTTTTGGAAGTTTGAGTCATTTGGAACTAATGTTCAGTGTCTCTTAAATAATAACTTTCTCTTTTTCAGCCTCATGGCATAGTAAAATTGGAGCTTGCTTTATTTCCTTCCTCTTGTTCCAGCTCGTTTGTGAATGATTGAGCTGGTTTGTGTGTCACTGGTGATTCCCTTTGTCTTTCTTCGTTACACTTTATATATGCCATACATATGGATGACTTCTGCAAAAACTTAATACTCACACTAACTGTTTTTCCAGATTACCTTTACTTTCCCTCTCTGCCCTCTGGGGGGTTTGCTTCTGCTGGTTGTGCAGTGGAACTGATTGAAATAAGGGTGAATTTTCTGTTTCTACTGTCTGCCTCTTGTTCTCAGCCCTCACTTCTTTTGGAGTTTCCCTTTTGGTCTTCTACAGCCACAGCTGGTCACTGCGTAACAAGCAGGATCTCTTTGATTCCACCTAAATACCTCTCCTCTAGTCCAGGCGTGTGGAACAGCAGGGCATATTGATTTTTTTGTTTCTGTTCAAGAGCTGCAAATATTAAAATGAAATTTTATGTGAGAGTTGGCTTATCAGGCTGGTGGAGTTGCTCTTCAGCAGGGTGTTCTCTGGAAGGAGAGGAACTACTGCAAGCTCCATTCATTAGAAGGCCTTCTGGCAGTAATGGCTTACACAAGAAGATCAAACGTTACACCCCTGGGGACTGGGCAAGATAAATCTGGGGGATTTTGATCTATGACTATTAAGTTTGATACGTAACACCAACTTCTGAACTGAGAGGAGACTGATTTGGATGTGTGCTGAGGAGATAGTGTCACTCTTCTTCAAAATTGGATAGTTCCTGAAAAAAAGTGGGCACCTTTCCAAAAAAGGAAGGTATTCAGGTGGCTTGTGGGTTCAATTTTTTTTCTTGTAAATTTCCCTATAAATGTTTTTATGTGCTCTTGGATTATTTTAGTTTCCTGATGTGGATATGGTGTGTTTACACCTGGGAGTTCCAGTTTTTGTCATGTTCAGAAAGTATTGGTGCACTGAACATGTGGGGTTTTGTTTTGTGGGTTTTTTTTGTGAGGGGGTGTCAGTACTTTCCAGAGTTCTGAGTACAGAGTGCTGAGGTGGAGGCATTGCACAGTGTGGATCTACAGAGATATGTTTGCACTTAGTTATAGGCATGTGATTGTTTTCAGTTTGTGTTCCTCAGAGATTGAAGAGGTTATTGGTCGTCTTATTTCCTGCAGTAGTAGTACCTAAGAGTTCCTGGTGTCACAAGGGATTGTAGAGACACAGAAAAGCAGCTGCACCCATCTATTTGTTAGCAATGTAAACATTTGGGTGATCTTTTAAATTCTTCAGTTTCCTTTTTCCTGTACCTGTAACTCTGCTTCCTTTTTAAAAACATTTTAATATTGCTAGTGGCAGTTGACCTAACTGCTGACTTTGATCCCAAAATCACACTGATGTCAGAACAGGTTTGAGTGCCTTGTTCTGTGCAGTGTAGTGCTTGTGGTACCCATTGGCATTACACACACCCCTTTACTCCTGCTTTCTGGAACACTTGCCTTATACAAATGTAATGCTTTTGCTTTTTCTTGTCTCTTATCTCTGCTTTCTCACTCTTTTCTCTGCTGCCACACTTTGAAAGTTATCCTGTCCTTCACTAGGTCAAAACATAGTTGAGGAAGAAAAACCACATGCATAGTGATGAAGTGCTTTGTAGCTTTTCAGCTCCTTTCTGTTTAATTCACAGCCTGTTCATGTCTTACTACTAAGCAATCTTTTTATTACTAATACAGCTGTGTGTTCAGATGTCGGTGGGCTAACGCACAAAGCTCTATCTACATGTTCAAATATCTTCCCTGTTTGGGGCTGAGACTTCCATGGATTTGATCTTTTTCTGTCTTTGGTATTTCTGCATCTCTTCTGTAGCAAAGCATTCTTGCTGTTGAGTTAGATTGGGCACTTGTAAATGGTTATTCTCAAAAAGTCTTTTCCTGCCGGGCTGATGGTCAGGGGGTAGGTGCAGGGGGTGTTTTTCTTTAAGTTTCTCTCTTTTTTAGGGGGAGAGGGTAGTATTTTGTTCTGGGTTAGGGGGTTGGGTTTGTGCTGTTCTCATGTTGATGTGGCTCATGTTTTACTGCTGCTTAGTAGATTCGTACCAGGAGCATTTGGATTGATTAAAACAAAGATGGGTGGATGAATGATTGGGTCTCCCAGCTGGAGCTGAATTCGCTGGGCTATAGTTGCTGGGTTTGAGTGACACCTGAAAGAAAGCTTTTTCTTAAATTCCAATTGTATAAGTTCCTGATACGTTTATTAATTTCTGTTAAAACACATCACCAGGAGTAGAGCAGATTGTTTTAGTTAGTTAGTTATTTTTAGAAAAAAAGGTTCTCATTCTTTCCCCCTACTTTCTCAAACATCAGTAAACCAGTGTTTCAGCTGTCACCATGTGTCCATTCTGGATGTCAACAAACAGATTCTTTTCCTGTGAATTTTTAATCTAGTTCCCTTTGGTTACAACCATTTCTTTAAAATATTCTGGCCAAGGCTATACATTAGCCTTTTCTTTCATGACCAGTTTAGATGATGGTAAAATGCAAAAGATCTTTTAGTAAAAAAAAAAAAATCTGCTTTCATTTAAAAAAAAAATCTGGTTAAAAAAAGGAGTAATAAAGACACACATAGCTTTTGTAAATTAGAAATAAGGCAGCTTTTCTTTAGTCATCTGGGAGACAAGCTTATCTATTTTATCTCAGTCCTGCATTATTAAGAGCAAACTTACTTTCTACTGTCTGACCTTGGTTGCTGTGCGTTGCATGAACATCAGGATAGCTGTAAATGGGCCAAATTCTACTTTTAAAGATAGTAGGTAGTGTTAAAGTGTTATCTTATTGGCAGCTTTAAACATTGCCTTTCAGCACAGCTTTCTGGGGACCTGGCTGTGCGGAGTTATTGATTGGCAGATGTTTGTATTTAACTGTGTTAGGCCATGAGGGGCACTCAGTCACGTCACTTCACAAAGTAGCTTCAGGGTGCACGACTCTTGCCAACGGCAAAAAAAGCAATTTAACATTCTCTCTCTCTCAGACTAGGGCTGCTTTATCTGAAATTAAAAAATTTATGCACTCAGTCCTTTGCTGTATTAAAATTTGGTTAGGCTCTCAGCATGTTTGTGTCCTCTAACAGTCAAGGTTAGGGTTAGTTTTTTAATTACTATTTTAAATAAAGCTTTCAGCTTGAAAATCACATTGGGAGGAATCTTGAGCAGAGTTAGTAGTTACAGCTGAGGAATTAGGAGGAGGAAGAGCCAGTATAGTTTATCCTTTACTATTTTGTGGAACCTCTTTAGACCTGACTCCTCCATTCTGAATCATAGAATGGTCAGAGCTGGAAGGGACCTTCAAGATCACCCAGTTCCAACCCCCCTGCCCTGGGCAGGGACACCTCTCCCTAGAGCAGGTTGCTCAAAGCCCCATCCAGTTTTAAATGTTTTTAGATTTTTTAAATCTAAATGTTTTAAAATTCTGGTGGGCAACAGAGCTGTTTTCATTCTGAGCAAAAGGTGTCTTCAAGAGAAAGAATCTGTAAACCAATTAATAATAGTTTTCATAGTAATAATACTTTATTTAAAATGTTTCCTAATAGCAAATACTGTTTGAAGGAAACTTTAAGTGTTTATTTACTAAATCTATTCCTATCCATAAGCCATTGTTGAAAATAAACAGGTTTCAACAGGGGCTGTTGAAAACCTGCAGATTTCTTCTGCATTGGGTGGGGATGTGTACAAATTAGTCGAGGGATGCCTTCTGCTTTGTGCTTTCTTATGCATCTAAATAATTTAAATGATACTTGAGGACTGTGAACATTTGTACTGATGCACCTTCAGCAGCTTCTGGTAAAACGGAGGATTTATTTGGTTTGGAACTTAGTACTTTTTCTAAAATGGAAAAGAGTTAAATTGCCATTATTTGCATCCTGATGCTAGGGAACTCTGTCTAGACCTGCACATCTTCAAAATGACTTGTATAAGGAGAATAAAGTAGAATAATAAGTAGTGCCTTTCTTAGGTTTTGAGAATTCCTAGCTTTGGGAAAAACAGCACCATTTTAAACTACTTTGGGAAAGCAGATGTTGAAAATGTCTGTTAGTAGTAGCTGTGCTGCAGCTTTGGCTGTCTCTACAGCGGTGATGAAGGTGAGTATTATTTCATTAACCTGTTTGGGCATTTGTGGGAACTCCTCTTGGTTCTGGCAGGTTATATAGGACATGCTTGTGATACCTGATATCCAAAAGAAATGTTACGTGGTGGGAAGGAGGGTTGCCTTGTGTGTTACTCTGTGTCATCTGATTTGATAGCAGGAGGATGCATTGGCACAACAAGCCTTTGAAGAAGCTCGGCGAAGAACCCGTGAGTTCGAAGACAGAGACAGGTCTCACCGGGAGGAAATGGAGGTGAGGGTTTCACAGCTGCTGTCAGTAACTGGTTAGTACTTTCCCAAAACTTTAGATTGTTTCTGTTTGTTTGTCTGTCTGTGCAGTGTTGTGTGTTTTGTTTGCTGTTCAGTGTTGTCTTACAAAAATTGCATTGATTTTAACTCTCATAAAATGAATTTGAAGTTTTGATAAGACTTCTCTGATTTTATCCTTTCTTCCTTTCTGGAGATGGCCTTATCTGTGGGTACTTAAGCTGTAATGATACATCTGTTCACAGAGCTGCCTTAGAGCTCTCAAAGTCTAGTGACAGGACGAGGGGTAATGGTTTTAAATTGGAAGAGGGGAGATTTAGATGAGATCTTAGGAAGAAGTTCTTTGCTGTGAGGGTGGTGAGGCACTGGAACAGGTTGCCCTGAGAAGTTGTTGATGCCCCATCCCTGGAAGTGTTGAAGGCCAGGCTGGATGGGGCTTGGAGCAACCTGCTGTAGGGAGAGGTGTCCCTGCCCATGGCAGGGGGTTGGAACTTGATGATCTTTAAGGTCCCTTCCAACTCTGACCATTCTATGATTCTAATGGATAATTTGATAGCAGATCCATGCCACTTGTCCCATGCCACTTCCTGTGAACGTAGGAAAGGCTTTGGGAGCTGCAGGCATGTAATTTTGTAGCTTGCTGTCCCACACTGTGGGAGACATTGCTGGTGAATTTCATCAGATGCCAGTCTGCTTCCTTGTACAGGCTAGTTTTATTTTCCTCTCACCTTCTTCTTACTGGTGGGGGAGTGTTACTCTTCTGTTTCACTGGTGTAGTTCCCCCTGTCTTGTTCTTTGCTTCTTTAGGGCCCCACAGTCTTGAATCTTGTTCTTTCTTGATGAGAGCAGAAATTACTGGGATCAGGAAGAGAGGAGCCAGAAAAGGGAATGGAAACCAGCTGCTCTGAGATGTCAGAAAGGCAAGAGCTGCAAGATGAGTAATACGTAAGAGTTGGCAAGTTAAGGCAGGCTGTAGGTCAGGCAGAGAATAGAGGGAAAACAGGAACACTTTGAATTTCTTATCCTTACTAACCCTGTTTCCTACTTTCTTCTTCATCAGTACAGCCTGACTTTACTCTTAATTGAATGTGATTAATCTGCTGCTCCTCAGGCTTTTAGAAAATATGGTTATTGTTCTTGCTAAGCTACTTTTCTTCTGGCATCCTTACTGATAATTGAAATGATTAGACAGACTTTTGTCAGATGTCAGCTGTAGCGAAGGTAAAATCCTTGCTGTGGAAACCTCACTTGCCACTGGATTACTGGAATCATTCCCTCTCTCTCAGTGTGGCTGGAACCTGCTACTAAGCACAGTTCAAAAGGAAGGCAGAATGAACTTAAAGCTGGTGAGGAAGATCTGTGACAATCTGCCTTCATTTTAACAACACAGTCAGAACTTTAAGCCTGGCCTTATGTCCCGGACTTCAGTTTACTTCAAGCTTTTCTTGATTTATTGTTCTTTACTGAGCCCTTCATCCCCACTCCAGAGAAGAAGCCACATTCTTACTGAATGCTGAAGGTTAAAAAGGAATGAGGTTTGTGAAATAACTTTTGGAGTTCTGGGAGACTTTCCTCCAAGTGTAGAAAACACTTATTTGCAGCTAGGATGTGCAAAACCTCTTTTGATTAACAGTGAGCTTGATGTCATACCAACCATCATGACAGACATCAAAACTTGTGACACAGACAAAAAGCAACATCCCTGGCCAGCTACAGAGGCTGGATTCAGTAACTTCTGCAAAGACTTGCTTAATAACAACTGCCTGCTGCCTTATTAAATGATGTCCTAATTAGCTTCCAGTACCTGTTGTCTCTTGAAACAACAATAGTCGTTGTCTCAGCTCTAGAGCATGAGTGTAGGTCACCTACAGAAAGGAAGAAAAGGCAAAATCACTGATTGAAATATGTTTAAGCAAAACAAAAACATTTGCAAAAGGTGTTTCAAATGTGTGTGATGTCAGATATGGTTTGTAATGGTTGTGATGTGTTTTGTTATGCATGCTTTATTTTTTAATGGATGTTTTATTTTTTAATTTACTGAATGTGTTTAATGTGTATAACCAAGAAATCTTTGCTTCAGGTTACTTGCAGTTCTGTATTTGGGTTTAAGTTTTCATTTGTTTTTTGGAGGAAGTTGTCCTGGCCACACTTCTGGAATGGTTACAGATGAGCTTTTACACTCTGGATCTTAGGACTGCATAAAAACCAAGATCTTTTTGGGTGGGGCAGGGGGGAGAGGGGGGGAAGACTTACAATGCATTCATTCCAAATGAGGAATTAGGTTTCCAAACCATTCCTTGTTTCCCTAACTTTCATTTCAGTTGTGTTTAAATGCAGTATTCAGGCAGAATCAAATGAACTTTAATCAGTAAGCACTTACATAAGGTGCTCATGATCATCATATAGAATTCTCAGTAGAAAATAATGCATCAATCTGCACTCCCACGTTTGTGTTTTATAGCCTGTATAAAATTTTCCAATGCTTATATGCTTAGTCAGCTTGGAAATGTGGTTTGTCAATCATCCTCTTCTGATGATTGCATTCCTGACAGCTCTAAAAACACTAGTCCAAACTATATTGTGTACTGTTTGTCTGATTTCAGTAGATCAAATAGTATCTTTGGTTGCACTACAAACACGGTACTGAAGGTTTTTAAAGGGCAGTTAGAAAAGGTGGGCTCTAAATATGCAGAGTGAGGTTTTATCTACGTTACAGTACACACAGAGGAAGACCCCCTCAGTGTAATCTTTTAAATATGGTATGTGACTCAGAAAAGGAAGGTTAAAGAAAGCGTAGCCCTCATGATGAGCAAGAATAGCAAACAGTTAACAACAGGTGAGGAGAAGGCTGAGGGTCACAGCTCTTTTGCCTTCACTACAAACTCCTCACATTGCCTGAGTTGAAAGAACAGACAAAAACAGGGGCTTTGAGAATGAAGAACCGCCCACTGTAGGACAAGACCAGGTTTGAGACCTTCCAAAGAACCTGAAGGTACCTAAGTCTATGGGACCTGATGAAGTTCATCCACAGGTCCTGATGGAGCTAGTGAATGAAGTTGCCAAGTCTTTTTTCCACTACATTTGGAAAGTTGTGGCAGTCCACTAAAGTTCCTGTTGGCTGGAAAAGGAGAAACCTATAACCCCCATTTCCAAAAAGGGGAAAAAAGGAAGATCCTGGGAGATACAGGCTGGTCAGTCTCACCTCTGTGCCTGATGGAGTAGATCCTCCTGGAATCACTGCAAAGGCAAATGGAAAATAAGGAGGTGATTGGTGACAGCCAACAAGGCTTCACCAAGGGCAAATTTGGTGGCTTTCTACAGATGTGCTGCAGCATTGGTAGACAAGGGGGGAGCAACAGACTGGATTTATGCAAAGAGTTTGGCACTGTCCCACATGACATCCTGGTCTCTAAACTGGAGAGATGTGGATTTGATGGATGGACCACTCAGTGGATAAGAAACTTGCTGGATGGCTTCACCCAAAGGGTTGTGGTCAACAGCAAAATGTCCAAGTGGAAGCCAGTGGTGAGGGGCATTCCTCAGGAGTCAGTGCTGAGACCAGTGCTTTTCAACATCTTTGTTGGAGATGTGGACAGTGGGATTGAGTGCACCCTCAGCAGTTTTGCCAACAACACCAAGCTGTGTGGCCCAGTTGAGGTGCTGGAGGGAAGAGCTGTATCCAGAGATGGACCTGGACAGGCTGGAGGCTAGGTGGACCTCACGAAGTTCAAGAAAGAAGGTTCTTGGAAAGAAGTTCTTTGCTGTGAGAGTGGTGAGACTGTCACCCAGGTTGCCCAGAGAAGCTGTGGCTGCCTCATCCCTGGAGGTGTTGAAGGCCAGATTGGGAACGACTTTGAGCAACCTGGTCTGGTGGGAAACGTGTCCCTGCCCAGGGCAGGGGGGTTGGAATTTGATGATCTTTAAGATCCTTTCCAACCCAAACCATTCTATGATTCTATATCTATACACTTTTCATCATTACTAGAACTTAAATTTCTTTCTTTCCTGCAAAGCTTGGCATGGACAGTAAAACTCAGAATTCCCAGACCTGAAACAGGATCTCATCGGTGTTAATGATTGTTTTAGAAATTGCAACACTGTATGAAATGGGGATGTTTCAGACACTAGAATTACAGCTAAAATGCCTTTAATAGAGACCAGATTCTGCTTTAGTGGGGGAGGGAAGGAGAATCCTGCAATATTCCACCCACTCCTACCCAAAACAGAGGCGCCAGCTCTTTGGAAACATTTATCCATCCAAAGCCTGGCAGCATATGAAAATGATCAGATTCAGTTCTTTATTTATACAAGTTTTCTGTGTAGAAAAGATTCCTTATTCTAAGTCTCTCTGTAGACTTTTCAAACAAAGTGGTATATTCTTGCCTCGGAGCGATCAGCAAAGGTTGTTGGAAAGAGTTAAAACGGGTTGTACATGGCAGTTGGATATCGGAATGGTGATACTTGAAGGGGGGAAAAAACAGTAAATTTACCAATTTAGGAATAACCACTATAATTATTTTCATTTTTAAGTGTCCTACAAAAAAAAACCCAAACAAAAAAACCCAACCAGTTAAAAACCCCAAACTCTAACCCTACAACAACGCTTCAGAGTACTGTCAGATTTGTTTGCCTTCATTTCATCACACAGTGTCCCTTCCATCGATGATGTCATTAGCACAACAGTGTTCAGTTTCCAATACAAGACACTTTTTTGGGTTTTTTTGTCAATGTATGTCGCTCAGTCACATCAGATCCCACAAATCCTGCCTCACGGTTCAGGATTCTTTTGTTTCAAAGATGCTTTTGAAGTCAGTGAGTGTTTTTAATTAATGCCTTCAAAATTGATCATGTATTCCAATGGCTTTCACTCTTAGAGAAGTGCTGGAATGCTGAGACAGTAAAAATGTTTAATGGTACACATGAAGAAAGGTTTTTATCCGGTTCAAAACTATTGTAAAAATGGATGATTGTATGAAGCTTTGTAAATTTAGGAACACTGAGCTACTTGGCAAACTCACACAGTTGAATGGGTTCATTCCAGTGGAATCCAAAGTTCTCTCTCCGTGGGCAAGTGCCACACCATGGGGACCACCACCATCAGAAGGGCATGAGCCTGTTGCAGTAGGTCCAGAGGCCACCACAAAGATTGTTGGAGGGCTGGAGCCCCTCTGCTATGAGGAGTTAGATTTAGATTAGATATTAGGAAGAAATTCTCTCTTATGAGGATGACCCAGGCTGCCCAGAGAAGCTGTGGCTTCTCCATCTCTGGAGAGGTTCAAGGCCAGGCTGGATGGGGCTTGGAGCAACCTGGTCTGGCAGGAAGTGTCCCTGCCTGGGGCGTGGAGGGGTGGAACTGGATGGTCTTTAAGGTCCCATCCAACCTAAACCATTCTGTGAATCTATAATTCCGTGACTTTGAAAGATTTAAACAGCCCCCAGTTGGTGAAGTCAAAATACATTGAAGGTAATGGTCTACATTCAGTCCAGAGGAGCAGCAAGTGGGTGTCACTGGAGCAGAAGGGACAAAGCCATAGGTTTCCAGGAAGGGGATGGATGAAGAGGCTCTCTTGTGTCTTGTTGTGTGCAGTTAGTTTTTTTTCCAAAGGTTTTGTGTAGGCAAACTTATGATGTAAAAAATTTAAGTCATCTGTTTGAGCGTGTAGTTTGTCTTGCTCTTCAACTTTGCTAAGGAGCATCCAACATCCAAGATGCTCCTACTTACTTTTACCTGAGGGTGGGTCAGATTGCAGTTTTCCAACACAATTTGTTCAACCAGCATTTCTGGAATGTCATATTTCTTTCTATTTTGTGTTAATTTTCCCATGTTGTTGTCACACTTCTTTATTTTAGCAGCACTCTGAGTAAAGAGGCAGAGTGGTTTGCTGTTCCCTGTAACAGTCCGGGCTAGCAATCTGTCTGTTTGTGGTCTTCTGCTAAATATAAATTAGGTTAATGGCCAAGCAGAGCCATTTTAGGAAACTGCATGAAATTCCCATTTTAAAAACCTTCCATTCTGCTGGAAAAAAAAATACCTGGTTTTGAAACTTTTGTTTCTTCCTCTAGAAATCCCTCTCAGTACAAAGAACCAAAAAAATCCCACCCTTTAAAAATCGCTGGAGTAAAAATTTACCTAAATGTTAAGTACTTAGACCTTCCCAGGGTTTCTGCGTATTTTCACTGGGAATTATGAGTTGAAACGGGAAAGCTGTTTCATTAAATTGTGCTGAAGTTGGGGAACTCTTAGCAAACAGGATTTTACCACAGAAATCTGAAACGAAAATCAAGTAGGCAGGACTCACTTTCCTGTTCTTCCAAGATTCTAGACAATTAAGTTGTTTTCTCTCTTTTTTTTAATTAAAAAAGGAATTTAGGATGAAACTGCTAGTGTAAGTAAATGCTCTAATTCATTTTTTAAAATTAACTTGCTCCAGAAGAAAATATACTGTTCTAATGTGGTGGTTTTTTTAGTTTTTCTCCTCATCAAACTCTCAGACTTCTCAATTACTAACTCTATATGGTCTCCAAACTGCCAATGATATACTCTTTTTATAACCTTTAATACAGGTTTTTGGACATGAAAGAAGTCCAAACAGTTAATTCTTCACATGCAGTGAGTAGCTCAGACTCGGTTATGCTTCTGTTTGTATATGGTTTAGTTCATATAGAATCACAGAATGGTCAGAGTTGGAAGGGACCTTAAAGATCATCAAGTTCCAACCCCCCTGCCCTGGGCAGGGACACCTCTCCCTCGAGCAGGTTGCTCCAAGCCCCATCCAGCCTGGCCTTCAACACTTCCAGGGATGGGGCATCAACAACTTCTCGGGGCAACCTGTTCCAGTGCCTCACCACCCT
>VXBW01003416.1:371440-392116 GCA_013400375.1 Thinocorus orbignyianus
CATCTTGGTGGCCCTGCAAATATTCAGTGTGACTACAGAATAATGTAGAGTAAGCATTCAGGTGTGTGTGAATATGGTTCTACCACACAAGGGCAGTACAAGTAGGTGAGGAACGTTGTCTTGATTGTTTCCCAAGAACTTTAAATAGCTGGTATTTGTGGAAAAGTGCTATGGAATGCATCTAGCAGAAAAGCAATCTGTGCTGTGCCCAGTCAATGCCGACTGGAGTGCAGAGGGGATCAATCTTGCAAATCAGGGAATACTGTAACATAAGCGTCTTCTTTCAGTCAATGAAGGTTAGAAAGGGGCTGAGCAAGAGGGGAATACTGTCTGGAGGCAATCAATATTAATTATAAATTTATAACCTTTGGACCAGCCTTCAAACTTTCTAAAAGGGAGCGTTTCAAGCTTGGGTTTATTTTTGGGTTTTTTCCCCTTGGAAAGGAAATTTTCATTAAAAAGTAAAATTTTTGTCTGCGCTTGCTGCTCCAAAGAGCTTAATCTGTGGCCCTGCTTTTTCCTTCCTGGGCTTGCCCTTGCCTTAGCCCGGTTTCCAGTGTGCTGTACCAGAATCTGTAGCTTCCCTCTGGCTTTTCAACAAAAATTGCAACCCTTGCAATGATTTCAGGCAAATTTCAGGCATCAGGAATTGGGCAGCAAATCATGGTCGTGCTCTCCAGCGGGTGGTGGTGGGAGGGCAGGCTCAGCACCTAATACAGTTGATGTGTTTGGTTTTCATGAAGAGTTACCCTGTTTCTAGCAGGTAGAGCACTGGAAGGTTGAAATGAAATCTCAGCAGAGATAGATGCTAAATGATTTTTGTCTGTGGCATTTGTCAAGAGAATTATTTTGACTTTTAGTGAGTTTAAAAGACAATGAAAATTGAGGTAGGAATAAAAAAAGTTCATAGTACAATCATTCTATGAGGACTTTATTCTAATGTCCAGATCTCTCACCAAATTTTATAGACTGTCTTCTCTTATTTTCATAATTTAAGCAATGCTTTACCTTGTAATTAAGGAAGACCAGGGCTGCTTCTTCCCAAGTTCAAGTGAGAAGGAGAGGTGGCTACAAAACGGGTGTTATGGCCAGCAAACAGAGCAACTCTGGAGGCTGGATCTGGGCTCCAGAGTCTCTTGCCAGTAGCTCTGCTTGCAAGGAAGATGCTAAAAATCATGACCCCTACTGCAGGAGGAGGTGATGGTGGGGTCCCTCTGCTGCTGTAGCTAAAATTTTTCCAAGAAGTGAAGCCTGAGAGGATGAAGAGTCTCTTTTCAAGCCCCCCAGAGAGCCAGAGTCATACACTATGTTTCATCGGGCTACAGCTGTGCCCAAAGAAGTTTGATTATATATAAGCTGTCGTTCTTAGGATGTTGTCCTGGCTGAGTTCTGCTGACTTCAATTCTGAGAAGGCTTCATTTCCCCGCCCCTGCCCTTGTGTTGAGTGAGGGGAATTGCAGTGGAGGCCCCGGCCAGCGTTTTAACCGTCTTCAAATCCCTCCGGGGGAGGCTGTTATTAAGCAGCAGCTCAGAGAAGAGCTCTCAGTTCCTTACTTTTCTTGATGTGGGTCTGCCTCAGTTAGCAGGACTGATGTGGAGGTGTGCTTAATTGCAACTGGTCATTTTGCTGAGTATTGCTCTCCTTATTTCAGGGTTTAGTTGTTTGGGCTTTTTTGGTTTTGGGTTGTTTTTGTTGTCTTGTGGTTGTATGCTTTTTAGAAAAGTATCTGCAGTGTGTTCTCAGCTTGTGTTTTGTTTCTTTTTTTTTCTTTTTTTTCCTTTCAAATCCTTTTCAGAAGGTTGACAGTCCTTCTAAGAGGATCCAAACGTTCGCTGTTTAGTTTTTCATAACATAGCCTGATTTTTTTTTTTACTTATTTAGTAAATTATAGATGGCAGATGCCAAGGCACATAATGCATCTGCTCTGTCTGCTTCAGCAGTGAGGAGTTGCCAGAACACGATTAAAGAATTGCAGTGGAGTTGTCCGTGGAGAGACTTTATTTTGGCTACTCTTTGTGACAGCCCTTCTTCAAATTATCTCCCTTTTCCTTCTCTCCTCTTCACCAGTGTCCCAACTTACATTTGCAGTGTGTGTTGCTGGTTTTGTGACTTGACTCTTCAGAGGTCCCAATTTTGGTGGGATTTTCTTAAACGATTCATGGAAAGGAAGGGCCCTTTTCATGGCAGCCCTGTCCATTCTCACTAAATTTACTGCCAGCTCTCCCAGCTTTGCTTTCTCAGAGCCATCACGTAAACCACACGGTGGGACCGTGGTATCTTTTCCCGATGAGCTGTTGTGGTGAAGGGGGCTGCTTTCCTTGAGGATCTTGGAGACCTCAGAACACGCATAAGAAGTGGGTGGTTACAGATGTTTTCTCAAAGCTAGCTGAAGGAGTTTTATTGGCACCACTGAAAGCTCAATCAGCTGCAGCAGGGGTCAGGATGGAGTGGCTGGAGGAGGAGGATGGTGTCTTGCTGGAGGAGGAGGAGGAGGATGGTGTCTTGCTGGAGGAGGAGGATGGTGTCTTGCTGGAGGAGGAGGATGGTGTGCTGCAGGAGGAGGAGGAGGGGGAGGATGGTGTCCTGCTGGAGGAACTGCATGTTTGCAACCTTCCTTAATTGCTGTTACCACATCTGTTTTACCTGAGAGTCCAGCAAATGCTCCAACGTGATCCTTGTCCACAAAGTCATAGCTCTGAGTTAATGAGTTGGTGACTTCAAGCTATCTAATTTATTATGAAGAAAATATAATAATTACTGAATCAGACTCTGGGTATATCTTTTAGCCCAGGCCAGTTAACTTGTATTTAGTTTTGGGGGGGAAAAAAGCTTAGATATTTTGGAGAGAGAAATGGTTGTAAGAGTATTGCCAGGGAGATTTCTTGTATTTGATTATTCTGAAGTGAAAATGATTTTGTTAGAAGTGTTTCTCTTGTTTCTTGGTATGTTATTACCTCTACTGTATCAGCATCATGAGCTCAGTGGGAATAAAACTAGAATAACATGTTATAGGAGGCTTTGAAATGTGTTTTACCAGATACGTTCCTGCAATTCTTTCAGTTGGTCTCCAATTTTAGAGGTTTTAAATGCCTGCTGGCCAGTTAGAATTCCTTCCCTCTTGCAGATTTGCGTGGCTTCATGTGCTGAAAGCTGAGCACAAGGTATTTCTGGGTACCGAGACTCCCTTTGTGACCATTGCATTAACTATTCAGTTTCAGGATGCTTGGAAGGAACCTGGCAGTGGTGGTTGAAGTGCATTAATTTTTAGGAAAACTGCAACTGTGCTGGGATCTCTGTGCTGTGTGTAAAGTTTTTCTCACAAGCAAATATTTGTTATCATGTCGTAAGAGATGAGTTAACATTTTGGAGTAGTGGTCCTTCAAATGTAAAATCAGTATTTGACTGAAAAATGAAATCTGCTGAGATAAGATGAATAACTACTGTTTTCTCGTGACTCATGGCAGAATATTCCACTTCCCAATGGCAAAGATAGATGCATCTTTCTTAATTGAAGCAATTCTCCTTAATCTGTGAGAAGCTGAGCTCATTATTCACCAAGAGCGATTCTGATGCCTCTGCCTGGTGGTATGAGGTATGCGTTTCAAAAATTAGAGCCAAGGCTGCAATCCAGAGGATTGATGAGCTGTGTGGAGAGTAGGAGACCCCAAACTGAGAGAATTCTGGCCATTTTTACATCTGGAAAAGGGAACTTTTAGCTTCTTAGACTGAGAGGAGCTACAGATATTACCAGACTGGTAGTAATGCTCCTCCTGCAAGTGAGCGTTAAGGATCTTGTGGCATTTCTTGTGAAAGTTGGGTTTTGCCCGTTGTCAGCGAGCAAAAATAGCAGCCGGTGCCTGATGCTCTGCAGTGTCTACATACGAGGTGGTTCCTCCTGTCTTTCTTTTATGAGTGGTTTTATTTTGTAGCATGTGGTGATAGGATGAGGGGTAACGGTTTTAAACTGAAGGAGGGAAGGTTGAGATGAGATCTCAGGAAGAAATTCTTTGCTGTGAGGGTGGTGAGGCACTGGAACAGGTTGCCCAGGGAAGTTGTTGATGCCCCATCCTTGGAAGTGTTTAAGGCCAGGCTGGATGGGGCTTGGAGCAACCTGCTGTAGGGAGAGGTGTCCCTGCCCATGGCAGGGGGTTGGAGCTTGATGATCTTTAAGGTCCCTTCCAACTCTGACCATTCTATGATTCTATGTAAAGCACCGTTGGAGTAGTTCCGTCCCATGCACTTGATGGTGACCGATAAACCAGCTTTAGGTGCAGTATAGCAGAAGGAAAAGGAGGGTGTCCAAGCGAGACAGAGATGTCATTCCGAGATGTTGCAGATTGCTGGTGTAAATCCCCACTTGCCAAAATGCAAAACTACCCCTTTGTCCACATTTACACCGGTGTACGATACCGTCGTGACTGCTTTTTGGTACATTTGAGGGTAATTTGTCAAGCCTTTGGCATATCACTTGGGAGGGCAAATCAGTGGTGGCTTCTGCAAGCACTGCAAGTAGCAATGAGATCATGAATCATGTGAATTCTTTCATATGTTCTGAAAGAAAAAGCCACTTGAAGCAAAGCATAAATGCAGCCATATGCCCTTACCTTGGAGTCTGTGCTGAAACTTGACAATGACATTGCTGCGTGTGTGATTCGTTTCCTGAAGAAGAAACTGCCTCTAGAGCAGTAGTACAGCAGCAATTAACTTGTTGGTTTTTTCTACTTGGGTGTAAAAATGTTTATTGAGTACAAAATTGATAATTGGGTTGATATAAGGAAGATTTTGCTAATTCTTACAGACAGCACACACCTTTGTTTCCTGTTAGAAGAAAGAGGCAGCAGTTAAAAACGGAAGAAATCCTGCTACGGTCTGTTCAACAGGAGAAAAACACACTGAGTGGAACTGTTTTCCTTTTGTTAATCTTAGCACAACTCTTAAATTACCATGGAAGTACCTAGTTAGACTTGTTGAAGAACTATTTTGTATTAAAAAAAGCTTTACGGCACAGTTTACTTCTCTGTTAAAACAATAAGAACTATAATAATAGTTATAAAAAAGCACAGACCTTCCCTCTAACTTTTCCACTGTGCCCTTGATAGTCCAAGCTGAACGATTTGGCTTTTGGAAATAATGTGGAAAAAAATATTAATTAAAAGTGCCATCTCCTGCTATTCTGCACCTTTACAGAGAGAGCAGTTTGCAGAAGTGGCTTCAGAAGGGGCTGGAAGGAATACGCCCTTCAGCACTTGCAGCCTGCAGCGCTGGGTGTGATTAGAGCTGCTTGTTTTAAGGCGATTCCTCAGAAAGATTACTGAGAAATCTGTGGGTTTGTGCCACGGCAGAGATGGTGGTTGTCATCTTCAGAGCTCTCTGTAGAGGAAAAGAGTGTTTTCTTCAGCCAGAGTGTGACCAGTGTAGGTGGAGCAGAGTTGGAAGATCTAAACCCCGAAATATCCAAAACGCGGCCAGCACCAGTGTTGGGTGCACGAGTGGCAGTTGTGGTATTTAAAATAACAAAGAGTTTTCTGTAAAGAAGGTGCAGGAGGGAATTCTCTGGCCATGCACTGATTTATTTGTGTGTCCAGTCAGTGTGACGTCGCACACAAAGGGAGAACACAACTTTAAATCAATGCTTGAATAGGAGAGGGAAGCAGATTTCCTGTTGGGGTGAAGCTAACGAGCGTAGAACCAGGCAGGAGAGAGGGAGGGTAGATAAATGGGCAGAGGAGAGCTCTGTTTGTTGGAGAAGATGCTGGTGGCAGTAGGTGCCTGAGGGCTGGGGAGCTGGGAGCTGCTCTGGGGACGGCCACGTTGGCGGGAAGGCTTCCTCCCTGTCAGTAAAGGTGACTCGGAGCGTGGGGAACACCGACCAGCAGCACTCGTGGTGTTCTCAGTCACTCTTTAAGCCTTCACGGTGAGCGTGTCAGCGTGGCAGTTGCTTAAACTGCATATTTCAGTGGTGCACAAAGGCAGTTCCCACCTCTTTTAGCAAAATGCAAGAAGCCTTTCATTCAAAGGAGCGAAGCACTCGCCTGTTTTGTGTTTTTTGGAGAGTTTTCTCCTTGGAAAGTCTGAATGTGGCAGGTTATTGCAGTTGGTTGAAGGAAGAGAGCTCACCAACTAATGCCTGCGTAGTGATCCCTTCCACCGGTGGAGAACGTGGCCATCACGCTGTTTGGGTCGCCAGATCATTAGAGGCCAAGGTGCCATTCACTCTGCAAACATAAAATGAAAGTGTTGCTACTAAACTGTCTTTAAAACAGCTAGTGTGTGTTCCCTGCATCAAAGTATTGCTTTAAAATGTAAGTGTTTCAATGTTTTTGAAGTATTTCCCTGCGGTGTCTTTGTGCTGCTTGAAAGCAGCCTGCGTGTGTACGGGTAGGGGAAGCAGATAGAGGCATCTTTTACTGTGACTATCCTTAATTTCCTCTTTAAAACACCATGGACTCAAACTGTTTAACAAAATTGTTTCTTAAAAGGAGAATTTGTGTTACTTTTTTTTTTATTTCCTGATATAGGGGCTCAGTTATAAGTACCAGAGATTTCTCTGTTTTACATTATTGCTAACTTTACAGGTGCACCAAAGAAAAAGCAACCAAAGAAAAAGTTAAACCTCAGCCTTTAAGAAATGTTTAAAATGTGTGTCAATCTGTAGATTAAATTGTGCTAGTGTGTTATCATTTTATAAGCCTCTTTATTCCAGAAAAAACTAAAATAAGTGTTTCCCACATGAAAATGCTGGGGGGGGGAGATTGATTTGGAAATGATGTGAGAGGGCAGAGTATGTTACACTGTGGCCTTCCTCCCCCCAGATTTCAGTCCTGAAAACATTAACAGAAAAGGTTAAAAGAAGGGAATTTCACAGGAAAGAAAATGTGTTTTGGAAGGAGAGACAGAGTTGTTGCCTGACTCTTCTGGAGATCAGATGCTGAGGGTTTTTGTTGGTTCTGGGGGGATTATTGAATTGAGGGGGAGCGAGTGATTTTGAGGTTAAAACACGAATGTATTGGTTATTGCTTGAAATATCAATTCTCTGCCTCAGAATTGCTCGTGGTCTTAAGTGTATTAACAAGATTAACTAAATGAATCATTTCCCCCATCAGTTTTTTGATCCCAACTTTATATTTATTCACTCAGGCAAGAAGGCAACAAGACCCTAGTCCTGGATCTAACCTGGGAAGCGGCGACGATCTCAAACTCCGTTAAACATCAGCGGCAGACGACCACGGGTCTGCACACGTGCATTGCTTCTACTTGGCAAAGGATTTAATAAAAAGACCAGAAACTGTGATAACTGGGTATATTATGGTCTGTTTCCTGACCTGCGGCAGTCAAAAATCACCGAGAACTGCCATGGTTTGCACTATGTTTATGTTAGAATACCTGCATTTCCCATTTGAAGCATGTAGCCAGTGGCAATTTGAAATTTGGGGTTTTTTTCTATGCAAACTTATTTTTGTTGGCACTATTTTAGTGAAATGGAAACTTATGCAGCTATAAAACCATATTTTTGTTTTTTTCCTCAACTGTAATAAAAATTGTCACTTAAAAATAGGTCAAGATATTACAGATTTAAAACTTCTTTTTTGTTGTTGGGTTTTTTTTGGTTGGTTTTCTTTTTGTAAACTGCTGGAAGCCAATGCATTCCGAGCTTAATTTTTTGTTTTTAATATGGGCTTTTGGAATTTTGATTGTCCTTATTGTGCTCCTGCTTTGTTTTAGATACGCCTTCTCTTACCTTTCTTTCAGTTTTCTTTTCTTTCTTAAATTTGCGTTTGCTTCTTAAAACCGCTTCCATGATTTTGCATTATTTCCAAGCTAAACCCAGTGAATCAGAGCTGTTGGAATCAGTTTTCAAACTTTTGTGGCTTTGTGAGCGTTGCAGTTGCAGTATTCTTTTAACTGCTAAACAAATTGGTTGGTCCCACTTCTAAACATCTTCAAATCTATATTTTTCATGCATCGATGCTTTCTGCCCTTGTATCTCTCTTAGATTTGATTCTGCTCCAAGCAAGTTTGGGTGGTTATTGTACCCCTGTATATAGTATTTCACTGAAAACTCACGGGAAGTCGCAGGCTGGCTTCTGTTTTATTCAGGGATTTTTTGAAATAGTTCTTCAAAGGGATACTGCAACTCAGCAATTCAACAGCGTGTTAAACTGGGAATGAAACTGATCAGCTGCTCCGTATTCAATCATGTTTAAGATAGCTGCTTTAAGCATATTTTATATCTTAGGCTTTTTGTAAAGTTGTGCTGAACGGTGGAGAGTTGAGATGAGGAGGTTGTGTGCAGGGAAATCTCGTTGCTGTGCATAGGACACTTCTCTTAAATCTTATGCAAATTAAGACTCCGTTGCAGGATATAGTGCATTTTCTAACAGGGTAAGATTTGGGATGACTTCATTTTGTGGGAATTGATCTTGTGTTCCAAATTTTTTCATCGCATCTGATATTGGAAGAAAAATGATTGGAGATGTGCTGTGATTTGGCTTTGTAAAACTGTGGTGCTTCCTGTACAGCCTGATTAATTAAAACATCACTTAAATACCTTTTTTTTTTAAATAGGTGATCTGATTTCGGTGTTTTAAGAACAATTTTGAAAGTAGAAACTCTGTATAGAGTTCTAAACTCTGTTTAGAAGAGTTAAACCTCTATTAAATCCTCTAATTAAGATAATTACATTCCTCAATGGCAAAACAATTGATGCAAAAATGTGAGCAGGTGTCAAGGTGAAGGAGAATCTTTGTGTTAAATATTTAACATTCACATAAAATGTCGTTAACTGTAAACTGTGGGACTGTCATCAAATACAAATATTTTGATACTTCAATTTAAATGTGATCCACCTGAAAGAGAACCTTTTTCACTCTGTGGCCACATTCTCCCTCTTGCTCTTCTTCCCCCCAAAGAAATCATTTTTCTAAAGTGTTTCTGCAGTGAGTTCTTTAAGGGACACACCCTCACGCATCCCCAGCCCTGGAGCTTCTCTGCCATCTGTGTATTTTTGATGGAATAGTCTGAAGATTTATTTTCAAAGGTTTTTCCTTCCTAATGTTTCAGAGGGTGGTTTTGAACCAGCGAGGTGCACAGGACACGATGCTGTCAGCTGTTAACGTTGCTCTCTCTGTGTAAATACTGACTTTCCCCCTATCCTCATTTAGTATTCTGCTGCTTTCCATATCTTAATGCTGGCATTAAGATCACAGACCCTTACCCTCTGCTGGTTAGCGCAGACTTTTTCAAGTGCATTTTAAGTTATTGATGCAATTTTGATATTTTTTTTGTTTTGGGTAATTTCTATTTAAACTGAAGTTGCATCATCTTTCTGGAATTCATCTCCTGTAAGAGTTGCCTTAAGCTACGAGATTTGCTTTTGCTACTTTTTTTTTTTTTGTGTTGTATGTTTAACTTTCATAATAAACTTCTGTGTAGTGAAAACAAGATCCTGGAAGATTTCTTTCTGACCTCGTGGTGGTCCTTGGTGGTGCATTCCCTGTTGCTGGGGTCACTTCCCAACCTGCTGCTGGTGGAAGGTCCGTGGTTAAAGCAATAGTGACATCCAGTGGTGCCTTAAACTAGGGACTGCCCAGGAAAACTCTTAATATTTGGACCTATATTGGGGAAAACGTGGGTTTTGCTGCCTTAAAACTCTTGTGGTGGTGTGTTGATACACTCTGCTTAATCTGAAAGAGTGTATCTGTTTAATTAACCATAATAAATTTATGTTTTAATCTCATTGCATTATAGCAGTTGCCCGTGCTTGTAGAGGGGTGTTGTTTATGGGGCTGTTTTTACAGTGCCCATTAAACCTTGCTAATTAATTAGGCTGCTTTGGCTGAGGAGGAAAACAGGTAACTAAAAAAAGGTTAGATAACTCCTTGGTTTACCCAAAAATTCATGGAGTGAGGCCTTGTCTGGAATGGGGGTGTCTGAAGGACAGAGGCACTTTGTCCTCTGACTCTTCGTGGACTGAGTCTGCCTCCCGGGTGCATAAAGAGCCCAGGGCGGGAGGGATCTAAAAAACAGGATTTTTTTTGAAAAACATGCTCATCCTTTCTCCCAATTGGCATGACTTGAGGATGGCTGGGTGCAATGTGGGAGTGGAAAACCACTGGAAATGCTGGAACTTACTGGAATGGAGAAGGATGCTGGTGACCTGGAGCCCAGCTGGAGCAGGTGAGGTACGGTCGCTTCAGTCTTGCCTTTGTAACCTCTTGCAGCTGCCCAGCCCCTTCCAATCTTGGGAGAATCCCAAATATTACTTATTTAGTCCATTTTCCTGACATTCCCAAAGCCTGGATTGAGGGCTCTCCTGGGCTGGGCTCCTACCCACCCCACCCCTGAAGCAGAAGACTGTGGACTTCCTTTGTCAGGAAGTGTAGTGATAGGACAAGGGGTAATGGTTTTAAATTGGAAGAGGAGAGATTTAGGTTGGATATTGGGAAGAAATTCTTTGCTGTGAGGGTGGTGAGGCACTGGAACAGGTTGCCCAGGGAAGCTGTTGACGCCCCATCCCTGGAAGAGTTTAAGGCCAGGCTGGATGGGGCTTGGAGCAACCTGCTGTAGGGAGAGGTGTCCCTGCCCATGGCAGGGGGGTTGGAACTGGATGATCTTTGAGGTCCCTTCCAACTCTGACCATTCTGTGATTCTATGAAATGAAACTGGGGGTGAAAACAGGAGTGTTTCTGTTCCTGCAGTTCTCTGGTGGTTTGTCTAATAATGTGCCTTGTTCAGGTAAGGGCTGGGAAGTTAAATGAAGGAGACATGGTTTGAGAACGTCAGAATTGCAGGATCTTGGTAGGACCTCTGTTTTGTTGGTTTGGGGGATTTTTTTGTCCACCGTTAGGTGGGGATTTGCCCCCTTGCAGGTGTATTTATGACTCCTGCCTGCGTAGAAGTTTCTGTACAGTTACAGTATTTTCTTGCTGCATTTCCAATGCAAATAAGAGAGCAACAGAACCGGCTGTGAGGACGAGAGCTGCCGTGAGAAGTGGTGGCAGAGCCAGCATTTGCATCGGGGACGCTGCTTCTCGTCACTCGTTTGCCTGACATCCTGTCTTCTCCCCGCTGCCGTGGAATGCAAATCCCACCCCATCCATATTCATCAGCCCCTGAGCTGCTCGGGGCTTAAATAACTTTATATTAAACAGCTTTCTCAATTACAGGTTGAGATAAGTGAATTTCCAGGGTTGCCTCAGGCTTGCTTCTTAAAGCTGAGGAGTGAGGGGGGAGGCGGAGACCGGCACAGGAGAGCCCAGTGCCCAGCTGGCACCCTGCAGGGGTGGCCAGGGAAAGACCAGCAGGAGGGGAAGAATCACAGAATGGTCAGAGTNTCATGGCCCTCCACTGGACCCATTCCAACAGATCCATGTCTCTCCTATGTTGAGGACTCCAGAGCTGGACACGGGACTCCAGGTGGGATCTAACAAGCGCTGAGCAGAGGGAGAGAATCACTTCCCATAACCTGCTGGTCACGCTTCTTTTGATGCAACTCAGGATACAGTTGGCTTTCTGGGCTGCCAGAAGAAGCTGGGATTGGGGATGGTTCTTGCTTAGCCTGGTGCTCACCTGTCCTCATCCACAGTTTGTTGGAACCGGTGAGGCTTTTGCTCAGGCTTTGTTGCTCCCCTTAACTCTTCCCACGAGTAACTCGGTGTTTTCCAGCCTGTTCCACTGGACAAGGGTGTCTTAGAGAATGTGGGTTTTCCCAGTGCTCCACTCTCCTTGTTCATTTTCTGGTTTTCAAGGGAACTGGTGGCCTTATCACCTCTCAGCCTTTGTGATCCTTTCTCTTTCCCAGAGCAGGCAATGAGTTAGCTTGAAAACAGAGAAACCTCCTAGAACTGGAGAAAAGAAAAAATTGGGAAGAAATTATTTGGTGTGAGGGTGGTGAAGCACTGGAACAGGTTGCCCAGAGAAGCTGTGGCTGCCCCATCCCTGGAGGGGTTCAAGGCCAGGCTGGATGAGGCTTCAAGCAACCTGGTGTGGTGGGAGGTGTCCCTGCCCAGGGCAGGGGGTGGGACTGGATGGTCTTTAAGGTCCCTTCTAACCCAGACCATTGTGTGATATTTGGGGAGGCTCAGTCCTGCCCTCAGGCTGTCCGTGCTGCAGCTCCAGGTCCTTTGCTCTGGCTGCTTTTGAGGACAAGGGAGCCAGGGTGAGGAGGGAAGGGAGAGACAGACACCGTTGCATGCACAGAGGGCTCCCGAGTTGCCTGCTGCTTGCCTTCTGCTTGGGCTGGAGCTGCTGAGAAGCCCCCAGGCCCCTTCCCAGCAGCGATGCTCTCACTCTGAGGAGAGGACAGATCCTCTTTTTGGTTCTGCTTTCAGTTCCTCTCTACACGGCGTGTCTGGCCTATGACCGCTGGGACCTGGTGTTGGTGAGCACGCAGGGCATGTGACCTTCTGAAACCATGAACCCCACCAAGGTACCTCAGTCACCACAGCATTCAAACCTTCCAGCATCTTACCCTCTGCTCCCCACCTGGGGCAGGACCTCCTGGTGGGGCCACAGGGTGCCCCAGTGCAAAGCAGGTCCAGAGGGGGTGAACTGGAAGGTGAGACCCTGGAGTCCAGGAGTGTGGGAGATGAATCATAGAATCATAGAATGGTCAGTGTTGGAAAGGACCTTAAAGATCATCAAGTTCCAACCCCCCTGCCATGTGTAGTGAGAGGTGTCCCTGCCCCAGATAACTGGGAAGGGAAGATGAGGGGTGGGAAAGCAGGGTCTGTGGGAGGGACCTCACTCCAGCTGGTCCTCTCCGGCCAGGAAAGGGTGCTGACCATCCCTCCCAGCTCTCTTGGAGCTGATCTTTTGGGTGTAGAACCCCTTCTTGTCAAGGTTGGGCTGGGCTGGTTGTGGGAGATCTGCACAGTGAAGTCCCTACTGGCAGTGTGGGGTGGGAGCACGTCCTCCTCCTGGATCCTCAGAGTGCTGCAGGGCAATGGGAGGGTGTCTTACAGCCACCAAAACCCAAAACCAGGACAGAAACGTAGCTGCACCTACGTGGAAGGTGGCTGCTTGGGCAGTTTCACCCGCTGCTCCCCAAAATGCAGCTCTCAGGGGGCTGGGGTCGCTCTCAAATGTCATTTAAAGGGGCTGGGCTGCAGGGAGGAATTTCCAGCCATGCTTGCTTTGGATCAATTTGGATCAATTCCCCACTGCACAACGAAGAGGTTGCAAAGTGGGTTGGGAGCAAGGCTCAATGAGCAGCTCTTTTGTTTCCTCCGTGGCTGCCTGTGAGTAAGATTCGAGTCACCCCCCGTGCTACTCATTTGCTGGAAGTCAGGGACAATCCGGGCAGCCAGAGATCTCCAGGGGCTCCCAGAGGGCTCCAGCACCCAAACCTACTGCTCTGACTCAAATCCCATTAAGTCATGACACTGCTGGTGCAGGGGGCTGCTCCCTCTGCCCACCTCCTCGCCTGCCTTTGCCCCTCAGCCCTTTCTCCTCGTCTGCCCCTGGAGCTCAAACATCCTTTTTGGAAATGTCTCTGGAGGAGAAACAGCTCTGGGTGAAAGCTCTTCCATCCACTCTGTAAGCCCTCAGGATAAGGGTTTTGAAGGATTCTATAGAAACTCATCCTTTACTGTTTTTCATAAACCCCATGCTTTAATTTTTTTTTTATTATTTTTTTTTTTTACAGAAACCTCATGCTCTGCCACAGGGTTGAGTTTCTCATGAGTTTTTGACGTGTATTTAAAAACCCCAAACTCCTCTCTAAGCAGCAGCCAAAGGAGGGATCTTTGGACTGTCTGGAAGGACAGTCCATTCCCCTTGCACTGGCTGCCAGTGGCTCCGTGCTGGTAGATCCTGGAAGGTCCAAAGGGCCATCACCACCACCAGCCACCCCTCACCCAGCTCCACTGGGAGCTGGGCTTCCCACCCTGCCCACGCCTGGCAGCATCTCCCAGGCTAAACCGTCCCGAAGAGGAAAGAGAAACCGGCCCATCTGTTTCTAATGAAGCCGGAGCCAATTTAGAATCTAGCCCTGCATGAATCAGAGCTTGTAAAATATATCTGGAGGGGCTGAGTGCTGTGAAACGTGTGGCGCCAGGCTGGCCGTCAAGTGGGGAAGGCTGCCTCTGTGCTCGGGTGATGTGGAGGAGCTGCTGCCGTGTTGTAACAGCCCCTCTTGCCCCAGCTTCTGCTGCTGCTTCCCTTTCCTTCTTGGAAACATCTCCTTCTCATCCATCCTGCTCTCCTTCCTAACCCCAGCCCTGCAAAATGCCCTGCAAGGGGCAGGGGCTGTGTTGGCTGCTGCTCTTCTTGGTTGGTGTTTAACATAAAGTCTCTTTGGGGGAGAGCTGGGAGCCTCCCATCCCTGTCTATCCTCTCCAGACACCAAGCACGGTGGGGAAAACTCAGGAGAGGATTTGTAGCTGCCAGGAGCCAAAATGTGGGGTGTGGGAAGCGATGCCAGTGCCAAAGCTTCGCCCTGCTCTCCTTCCTTCCCTTGGCCAAGAGCAGAATCACCTTGAAAATATTTATTCTTGGTGGGTTGCGTGGCCATGAGCCCAGCAGGAAGGAGGATGCTCTCCTGGACCCTACAAGCCCCAACCCACAGAGGCTTTTGGGATGAGGTTCATGACTCTCTCACTGGAGACTTCATGTGTGCAGGTAAGCAGTTAGAATCACAGAATCACAGAATGGTCAGAGTTGGAAGGGACCTTCAAGATCATCGAGTTCCACCCCCCCTGCCATGGGCAGGGACACCTCTCCCTAGAGCAGGTTGCTCCAAGCCCCATCCAGCCTGGCCTTGAACCCCTCCAGGGATGGGGCATCAACAACTTCCCTGGGCAACCTGTTCCAGTGCCTCACCACCCTCACAGCAAAGAACTTCTTCCTAAGATCTCATCTCAATCTCCCCTCTTCCAATCTAAAACCATTACCCCTCGTCCTGTCACTAGACTTCCTGACAAAGAGTCCCTCTCCAGCTCTCCTGTAGGCTCCCTTCAGATACTGGTTGGAAAACAGGTGTTTTCTGCCCGTGTTACCTTGGCTGCCTCTCCAGTGGGGTTCTGAGTGATGGAAAACATCCCAGCAGGGCATGATTAGTGCCGGCAAGGAGGGGGGAGAAGTGCTGAGCCAGGGATAAATGGACCCAGGGTTCTACCTTTTACCCTGGTCAGCCCCTGCCCAGCCAGGGACCCTCATCACTGAGGG
This sequence comes from Thinocorus orbignyianus, assembly GCA_013400375.1. NCBI lineage: Eukaryota > Metazoa > Chordata > Aves > Ciconiiformes > Thinocoridae > Thinocorus > Thinocorus orbignyianus. Next base: position 386,607 of record VXBW01003416.1, read on the forward strand.
GTGGCGAGATTTTTTAAAGGGGGTGCTGCCCACCTCGATGGGACACAGGGCACTGAAACATCTTGGCTGTGGGATAAATTCCCAGGAGAGGTAAGGCAAACCCCACCTGAAAGTCTCCGTGCTTTTCCTGGGAGCACAAATAAATTTCCACCTCACTGCAAATACTGTTTGGAAACGTTTCTAAATGCAAACCCAAAGCTTTTCGGCAGGAAGCTCGCCTCCAAAACAAACAAACGAAAAACCAGGAGCAACTTCAGAGCTTTACAGTGAATATCTTTTTTCTCCTGCCTGAAAGGGTCTGTTTCCAGCTCATGAGTTTGTGTTGCTGTTAAATCTCATCGGGAGAGGGCAGCTCACACTCACAGCTTTGCCTCCGCCGCTTTTCCACACACACAGCTGCAGCTCTGCATCCCACAAGCCCTGGTGTATTTTTGGTCCCTCCTGGTAGCTTTTGCAATTTTTTCCCCTTTTCTTTTGACCAGTTGGACTGCAAAACCCAACTCTTTCCTACTAGGGTCTCCCCACAGAGGTGGAATTGAGGAAAGCCAAGTAAAATCCTAGTAATTCACCGCAACCGCCGCTCCCACCCCGAAATGTGATGGCATTGCAAACCTTTAGTGTCATGAAACACAGGTTGCATCCAGTGGGTGCATCTGCTGACATTCTTTTGGTCTGAAACATTAACAACTAAGCTAGTCTTTATTATTTTTTTCTTATTATTATTATTTTTTTTAAAGGATTATAATTTTCAGAAAGCTGTGCATTGTTTCCTGAGCCCTGGGGCTGGATATGGGTATTTTCCAAGAATCTGGAGAGTCAGAAGGATAACTTTTTTTTAAAAAAAATTGATTTTTACCTGTTTCTCCCCTGGTTTTCACAGCTGGAGACTTCTAAAATGATGGCGCTTTGCCCAACCTGCCTCAAAAATGCAATCCTGCCTGGTCAGTATGGGGGGCTTTGATTTCTGTCGCCCACCCTGTCTCCGTTCCTGACCTCCACCTGCCCCAGCCAGGGAAAGCACCCGCTCCACAGTGGGGACAGGCAATGGAGCTCCATCCCCAGCATTCCAACGGGAACTGGCTGTTCCAGGCCATGGAACCAACCCACAGCACAGAGGGGTCAAAAAGGGAAAACATCTCTGTGTCCTCAGGCAGCTCCTTGGCACCGGATGTGTGAGGAACAGAGTTGGTGCCGTGTGGGCCAGGATTTTTTTTATAGCCGCTGTCTTAGCTGCCCAAAAAACCCCAAACAACCCACCTTGGAGCTGGATCTCTGCCTGGGACAACCTTTCCAGGTGAGGAGTAAGCCAGGGGAGAGAGATAGTGTTCAAGGCCAGGGTGGACAGAGATTTGAGCAACCTGGTGTGGTGGGAGGTGTCCCTGCCCAGGGCAGGGGGTGGGACGGGATGAGTTTTAAGGTCTGTTTCAATCCAGACCATTCTATGTGACCCAGGTGGGTTTCCAGCCTCTCTGCAGAGCTGATGGACCCCTGTGCAAACCTTCCCCTCCTGCTGTCCTTGGAGCAAGGGGCTCAACAGCAACCTTCGAGCAGCTTGCCTTGGTGGTGCAACAGCCATCTCTGCCAACAAAGCCTTGGGTGGGGTTTCTTCCTTACAGTGACTTGGCTCCACGAAGACCTTAGAGCCCCTTCCAGTATCTGAAGGATGCTACAGGAAAGCTGGAGAAGGATTTTTAAGAAGGGCGTGCGGTGACAGGATGAGGGATAATGCCCTCAAACTGGAAGAGGGGAGATTTAGATGACATCTCAGGAAGAAATTCTTTCCTGTGAAGGTGGTGAAACAGTCGTCCAGGTTGCCCAGAGAAGCTGTGGCTGCCCCATCCCTGGAGGGGTTCAAGGCCAGGCTGGATGGGGTTTGGAGCAACCTGGTGTGGTGGGAGGTGTCCCTGCCCANCCACCTTGGAGCTGGATCTCTGACTGGGACAACCTTTCCAGGTGAGGAGTAAGCCAGGGGAGAGAGATAGTGTTCAAGGCCAGGGTGGACAGAGATTTGAGCAACCTGGTGTGGTGGGAGGTGTCCCTGCCCAGGGCAGGGGGTGGGACGGGATGAGTTTTAAGGTCCGTTTCAATCCAGACCATTCTATGTGACCCAGGTGGGTTTCCAGCCTCTCTGCAGAGCTGATGGACCCCTGTGCAAACCTTCCCCTCCTGCTGTCCTTGGAGCAAGGGGCTCAACAGCAACCTTCGAGCAGCTTGCCTTGGTGGTGCAACAGCCATCTCTGCCAACAAAGCCTTGGGTGGGTTTTCTTCCTTATAGTGGCTTGGCTCCACGAAGACCTTAGAGCCCCTTCCAGTATCTGAAGGATGCTACAGGAAAGCTGGAGAAGGATTTTTAAGAAGGGCGTGCGGTGACAGGATGAGGGATAATGCCCTCAAACTGGAAGAGGGGAGATTTAGATGACATCTCAGGAAGAAATTCTTTCCTGTGAAGGTGGTGAAACAGTCGTCCAGGTTGCCCAGAGAAGCTGTGGCTGCCCCATCCCTGGAGGGGTTCAAGGCCAGGCTGGATGGGGTTTGGAGCAACCTGGTGTGGTGGGAGGTGTCCCTGCCCAGAGCAGGGGGTGGCACTGGATGGTCTTTAAGGTCCCTTCCAGCCGAAACCATTCTGTGATTCTATCATTCTATGTCTTGGGATTTTTTTCATTCTATTCATCTTGACTGGTGGAAGAAGGGCTGTGGTCTGAAAGGAAACCAGCCCCTTTGGGAACCCTGCCTCTGGTGTGTGATGGATATTTTCCTGCACCCAGGCGAGCTGAGCTGGGCCTCAGTGATGGGCACGGACACAGGAGGTGCTCCGTCTCCAGCTGAGTCAGCGTTCATTCTCCTTCAGGATGCTGCAGTGGGATTTTCAGCTGGCTGGGATTTCCTGTGCCTTGGGACCTCCCTGCTCACCCTGGGAGGGTCACAACCACCAAAGAGAAAATACCCAGCACATCTGTTTCTGGTGCTGCTGCCCTCGCTTGCCCTTCTGGCAGCTTTTCTCTGCCCTCCCAGGTATTTAAGGGGTATATTTTAAGCTCAGAGACACAGAAGGGGCTGGCAGGCTCCCTGGGTGAGGGCTCCCTGGGTGAGAGCTCCCTGTCAATACGCTGGTTATTATTTTAAAGAGCAAAGCCTCAGTGTAGCAGGGACAGGAGTGGTGGTGGCTTGGGCAGCTCTGAGCGCTCCTCTGCTGTGGCTGGGGTTTGGAGCGATGGGTGAAACAGGGTGGCAAGGGTAGAGGTGCAACCAGACATCAGTTAGCTCAGGATTTATTATGTCCTCCATTGTGTTTGGCCTTTTGTCTCTTTCCTTCCCAATCTCTGAAACTACAAGGGGAATTCAGCTCCTTTTTGTGATATTCTTTTTTGAAAGATATTGAATTTTTGTTTTCACAAAAGCCCAGCCCGTTGTGTTCCCCGGTTTGCAGCGCTGGGCATTCAAAGGGCATCACCCAACGCAGGAGTGAGTTGGAGAAGAGTTCCTCCAAAGCCCCACAGACCTACATCCACCTGCTTTCCACCCAGCATCCCCACCCGAGGGGTGCGAGTGTCCAGCGCCTGGTTAGAAGTGGCTGCTGTGGTGTCCTTTATGACCTTTCTTTACCCCCGGGGTGAGTATTTCTTCTTTCAAGTGTGTTCTTTAGGGACGTTATACATATATATTTATATATACACACGCTTATGCCATCAGATATAGATGTCTGGTGAGTTGGGAGTGCCGCAGGTGGCTCATGATGAAATATCAGCCTATGCCCCTGGGAGAGCAAGGGCTAATTTCTCTCTTTCTTTTCTTTTTTTCATCCAATAACAGCTTGTCAGTAAGGAAAGGGAAAAAATTGGCAGCACCTCTGCTCTTTTCAGCATATTAAGATGTAGCCGTGCTTAGAATTATTAAAAAAAAAAAAGCAAGTGAGGCATGAATAACAAATACAGCAACGTACAGCTGACTTCAAGGCAAAGCTAATTTCCCCAGGGCTTGCTCCACACCGTGTACATTAAAATCTGTCCTCGTTTGACAGCTCTGTGACCTGAAGACAGATGCTGAGAACCACAATGTTGAGAGCAGAGCCTGGCTGAGGTCCTGCTCCTAAACGGGCCAGGGATTTCTTTTTCAATGTTCTGGCTGCCCCTGCTAGTGATGGCATGGACTGTCCATGGGGAAAAAAGAGGTGGGACTGTACCTGTTGGTATTTATATCTACTGGTTGTTAAAAGAACTGTTTGAAACAATAATGGACAGCTTTTCTGTGCAGCTGGTTTGGAAACAGTGATTTTTAGGGAGCACACGGAGCACCTGAAGTGAACGCGTGGCTGCTGGTGGGAAGGAGGTGTGAGGGAAAACCTAGCAGGAATTTTGATTTTCTCTCTCTCTTTTTTTTTCTTCTTTTCTTTAATTTTATTTTATTTTTTAATTGGAGCAACTTGAAATCCTACAATTAGCTGCATGAAAGGTTTTCTTAAATGCTATTTTCCACCCTGTTGTAGCATATGTTGTGTGATGGTGCTGGTGTGTGATGCTGCAGACCTTCTGTGGGACACGGTGTGTGTGTGGGATGGGACACTTGGGCAGCAGCCAATGGTGGGGTCAAGACAGGATTGAGCATCACCACCCCGAAGGATGCAGTAGAGGTGATGGGAGACAGGTATTGCCCAAGGAGAACTTTTTCTGCTACCACCCTTCAATAAACATGGGAAAAATGCTTCTCCTACTGTCTTCTGCCCCTCCTGAAGCTCCGACCTGGCTTCCAAACCCTCTGAACTCTCTTGACTTTTCCATCGCTTCTGCAACCCCACTCCAGCAGACATAACACTTCACATGAAGTTGGCACCAGTCTGTACCCATGGGTTTAATTTTCAATCCCTGCTTGCTTTGGGCAATGCTTGACCTGGTGCCATTCACCTTGTATCAAGCTTCCCCTGTATAAATGGGTGATGGTCTGATGTGGGGTGTCCAAAGTGGTGGTGGGAGCATCTCAGGCTCTTGGGAGAGCTCCATTATCCTCCTTCATTGCGTGGATGGCAGCACACGGGGTCTTCTGGGTCTGAGCAAAGTGGGTTCATGTATAGTGAACACCCACCAAGAGGAAAGGTTGGACTTCTCTAGGAGGAAAAAAAACCTCAGGATTTGGCTACCCTAACCAAACCCCTGAGTGGTGACCCCCCTGTTTTCTCAAACAACATTGCAAGACGGGTGACCTCGTTAAGACTTTCTTCCTCACTGAGTCATTCCCGCTCGTGTCTCTGACTAATTGCCCTCCGCTCCTTCTTCCCACAGCCCGGCCTCGCCACTGGAAAAACAGGATGCAAACTGGGTAGTTTCGAGTTTCATAGAATCACAGAATGGTCAGAGTTGGAAGGGACATTAAAGATCCTCAAGTTCCAACCCCCCTGCCATGGGCAGGGACACCTCTCCCTAGAGCAGGTTGCTCCAAGCCCCATCCAGCCTGGCCTTGGACACCTCCAGGGATGGGGCAGTCACAACTTCTCTGGGCAACCTGTTCCAGTGCCTCAC
>VXBW01003416.1:392512-405809 GCA_013400375.1 Thinocorus orbignyianus
TGAGGCGATGGGGCGGGGGGGCCCGTAGGCCGCGGCCCGGGCTCCGGTGTGACTCAGCGCCGGGCGCAGGTCGGTCGGTCGGTCTGTCGGCAGCTTCTTTTTCCCCTCCTCCCGCTTCCTTCCTTCCTTCCCTCCCTCCCTCAGAGGTCCGGCCCTGCCACCGGGTGACCCGCCGTGCCAGCCCGCGGCCTCCGCGCTTACCTGAGCCAATGCTAGATCTGGAGGTGGTGCCCGAGCGGTCTCTGGGGAACGAGCAATGGGAGTTCACCTTGGGTAAGTGTGCTTCTGGCTCTGTGCGTGTGTTTGTGTGTGTTACTGCTCCCCCGGGACTCCCCTTGGCTGCCCCCTGTGTGTGTTTGAGCAGGGGAGACCGGCGTCCCCTCATGATCATAAGGTTTCTTCCAGAGCTTTTAGGGAGTTGCAGCAGTGAAAGAGAGTCAAAGCTCGTTTGGCACTAAAAATATTGATGTATGAGCTTTAAGGATTCCTTTACAGCATATAGTCTCATTTTCTATGCCACGTTGTGCTTTGTTTATCAGCTTGTGTGCTTTCTTCTGTCTTGTTTGTGGCTTGCCACCTTAGACTCGTTCTTTTTAACTGACTCCTGAAGGGAGGTGTGAGTGTACTTTCTGACTGTTGCCTGAATACATGTCAGGTGATACCAGCATCTTCAACTGTAGGCTAATGCTTGGCATAAAAAGCTGTGCTTTTCTGTGCAAACCCTTCATAAATATCAGCAGCTGAGTGTCACAGTTTCTTTGTGTTGTTACTGGGTTGCGACATCGCAGTGGAGAAAACCTCTCAAAAATGTACTTTCTCAGGGTTAAGTAGCAAGTGTTTCCCCCCAGTGATTCTTATTTTTCCATCTCTTGGAGAGGTCTCCTTCCTTAACGGTCATTGCTCCATTTACTGTGATGAGAGAGAACTTTCCCCCAGCTGATGGAAGTTTGGCTGGTGCTCAGCTGAGGGCACTTAGATGTAAGTCGGGCGGTATAGATTCTTCAGATGGCCTGTGTTTTTAAGCAGATAGTCCTTAAACCTCTCAGAAAATACTGAGCTGCTACTGTAGCTGCTGCTTTTTCTGAGTGATTGGGATGCTGGTGCTGGGCTCTTTCTCTCAGTTTTCCGTCTTTGCTGTTGCTCCACCTAAAGCACAGTTAATGATAGTAATAGTAAACAGGGCTTTTCGTGGGAGCTGTCTGGATTTGCCAGAATTTGAGTTACAGTTCTGTGGCTGTTGTCACCTGTGACAGCAGGGGGACAAGGTGTTCCTTAAAAGCACTGTTAGGCAGCTTCCAGGAGCTTGGGTCACAGCAGATGAGCAGTGCTGGGAGCTGGAGTTGTTTATGTGAAACTCATCAAACACAAAGGGCTGCTTATGTTGCTCTGAATTCGGAGTCAAGTACATCTTGATGGTTACAGGGAGTGTTAGAATTGCTTTTGGAGGCTAATTATAGTACCTCAGGTCCCACCCTTGAAATCTCAGTGATCTCCTTGTACTGCTGGCATGTTACTGTGCTCTCAACTCCCTGTGACCTTCCACAATCATTTAGTGCTTAAATTACCTGAAAAGAAACACAATCTCAAATTGTATACCCTGACAATACTCAGAAATAGGTGGTACTAGCTTCCCTCCATTCTCCTTTTAAAAACAAGAAAAAAAAAGAAAGGAAGAGGGAAAATTATTTCCATTTTGCCCAGAACCCCCAAAGAAGCCCGTTAATGCAATCTCTTTGTTAAAATTATATACTGTGTCTGCATCTGTGTGTACACACAGGCGCATGGATGTGAGAGGGAGGAAACCCAGCTGCAACTCTTGGAGTAAACATAGCCACCACGTGATGTGTCTAATATATAATTAGCTTGACCTGCTGGTATAAAGCAGGAGGCTGACTGGGTATTAAGATACTTAACTTTGTCTGGGGCTGGTGATCATAGAATCACAGAATGGTCAGAGTTGGAAGGGACCTTAAAGATCATCAAGTTCCAACCCNTGGCCCTGATATTGTATGAAAATTGCCCCTGCTGATAAAGGTGGTTCCACTGTGTTGGTGGTGAGGCTGGAAGCACCAGAGGAAATGGGATTCTTGCTGCCGGTGGTGTTCTCCTTGTGGTTTGTTTAGATTTGCTCTTAGTGTTCCTGAACTGGTGCTGACTCTGGCTTCCAGTGGTGTGCCCAGAATGGGGATGACTGAAGGGAAATGCCAGGAAAATTTTTTACATGAGTTCTTGGATTCTGTTTCTGGCTCCAGTGTTGACTCACTGTGTGACCAGAGCGTAAAAAATTTAACCAAGGCTGAGTTTTGTGTTCAATGGGATACCTGTCTCCCTGCAGCTCTTGGGCTATGTCCCTGCCTTTTTAAAGGAGAACAATTAAATGCTTGTTCTGTAGTGCCTGTAGCTGTATTATTAGTGTTTGAGATGTATAATTTCTAAGGCATACTTGCATTTCTCTTGCTTTTTATACTTTCTTTTCCTACTAAGTTTCACTTATCTTTATATAACGTGTTATGATTCATCTTTTCTTGGATTTTTCTGTGGTTCTTCTCTCTTGATCTTTATTCCCTCCCTTTGAAGACACGTAGGCTTAGCATAGGCTGATGCTTCAAGCCATGTTGTCCATGACCAGTATTGGCCAGAGAAGTGTCTTGTGCTGCTTGTATCTTTCCAGCATTTAGAAAGGGTGAAAGTCTGTGGTGAGAGAGATCTAGCACTGGTCTTTGTGGATGTTGTTTGCCGTGGCTCGCTTTGGTTGACTGCCTGATGTGCTGGAAACCATGTTTGCTTCCCTGTTCCCCCTGACTGATGAGCAGGAGAGAAAGAATTCTTTGTTTTCCTCCTTGACTGTGAAGGCTGATGAATGTTGAGGAAGAGGGGGTGCTGTGTGTTAGAGAAGGGTGGAGAAAAATATCCCAGTTTTTTTGTTCCCCCTTTTACTCTCTGCTGATGGAGGCAGAGGGAGGATACTGACCCATGCACGTTCTAGGTGCTGCACACTGTTCTTGGAGAACTTAAGTCACTATTCACAGCTGGTGTGGCAAAACCTGCTTGATTTTGGTTGCTGAAAACTGAGCAAAGAATCAGTCCATGTGCATTTGCTTGCAGCTTGAGAAAGCTCTGAGTAAGAGAGTCACATGAGCCATCTGTTTGCACACTTACCAGCCCAAGATTGCATCAGTTTACATCGGACCACAAACTGAACTTCGTGTTTGTGTGTGCCCTTTTTTTTATAACCATGTCACTTTTTTACTGAAACCTTACTTCTGATGCTTGCTGTTGGCATATAGATTCTGCCAGCTTGTTGGCTGGCTTTGCTTGAGCCTTTACCACTTGTTTTTTGTTTAAAAGCCTAATTGTCTTATCTAGCAAAGTCTCCTAGAAATACTGACTTTGAAGTTGTAAATCATCTTTACTTTTTTTTTTTCTTTTTGGAATCATAGCTTTTGGTAGGTTAAGAAATGTGAGACTTTCACAGCAGTGTCTTTGATCTTGGCTTCTTGCTGTTATTTATGGTTCTGTTCTATTTTGAAAATATCATCTAATGCATAATAACTGTCTTTTTCAAACTCAGCTGCTTAGACTGCAAGGCAACTGCTATTTCCTAGATAATAAGAAACAGGCTTCTCTGTTGTGGTTCTGTGTGTTTTAATTTTATTAGTGTTAATAAAATACTAACTATTCTTTTTGATTTTATGTCATCTTCTGGTGTATGTTTTCTAGCTGCAAAAAAAAAATNCCTTCCAACTCTGACCATTCTATGATTATAAATTGAGTCACTGTAGTTCCAATTAATAAGATATAATAAAGCTGCCAAAACTTTATTTCATAATTACAGAAAAGCTGCAGTGTATGGGCATGACAGGCACGTTGTTTAGTGTGACAGTGAAAAGAATTTCTTTATTTATTTTTTCTTTAGTGTTACATTACTATTACATGAAAGTAATCCTTATGGTCATCTAGTTGTGTGTGTGAAATATGTATGTGGAGAGAGAGGGAGTTTTCTGGGTTTGGTGCTGCAGATGATGTTTAAAAGTACTTTCGACCATGATGTGGAGTCTGAGTTTGAGAGGGATAGCTAGTAACTAAAAATTGGGAGTGCCTTAAATGTCACCTCAGTAAAAACGTAGGTCCTGTGGTAAATTTTTACCTAATTAAGGCAACTTTCCTGAAGTTTAAAATAGGTAAGAATGGCTCAAGGAATGTAAATAAAATGTCAGATAGCTAATCTAAATTGACTTACAGCAATTAGTAGGGAAATCAAACCTCACGATTAGGAGCTCATAACCTCCCTTTTTAAATGCCTGCTTGGATTCCGGGAACACAATCACGTTTCCTTTGGAAAGGCAACAAAGGTTTCAAGTGTGATAAAGGATGAGATGGTGTGGTGCTGTTCCTTCTGCGGAGTCAGCTGTTTCACTCCACTTCCAGAAATTTATAGCTGGAAAGATAAGATATGAACCAAAGGGAAAAAAAGAGAACTAGCACCCCTGAAATCATGTTACAGTGTGAATGACTATTAAGTATATTATTAATTAAACCAAATTGCTTAGTATGTTTATCTTGTCTGTAAACTGAGAAGATAAAGTTCCTCCTTTGACACAGTGGGTTGGTAGGTCTAAGGAGAATCATTGCTCTGTTTTCATATTTGAGTCTGGCTTATACAACTGCTGGGTGGTTTATCAAGCCTGATAAAGGCTGTGCCATAAAACGCAGTCCAGGAGTTTGCTGAATGTTGTAGGCAGCTCTAATGTAGGCATTGTTATAGGTTGTTTTATCAGTTTTAGGGTTGTTGACCCCAAGAAGTAGAATATCTTGAGCATGGGTTGTGGAAAGATCTGTACGTTTTCTACCTGAACTTTGCAGGTGAATTGTGTGGCTGGGGATACTGGGGATAGTTTTCTTTCATATACACCTAACGAATTGGTAGATAAACAATGACTTCTCTGTTTCAAAGAACAGGTCTGTGCTGATACCATGAGTCAAGTAGGCTTATTTGTTGATTGCATGCCTTTCTGTTGTAATGGACTGTTTGCTAATGGCGGCTCTCTTACCTCATCTGTAACCTTTCTGTTAAAAAAAAATACTGGGATCTGGTGCCTGAAATGAAGAAATGCAACTGTTTTTGTTTACAGGAATGCCCTTGGCTCAGGCTGTAGCAATTCTTCAGAAACACTGTCGCATTATCAAAAACGTCCAGGTTCTCTACAGTGAGCAGGTGAGTAGCACAGGGTCTGCCTGGCTCATGCACCTTACTGTGTCCAGAAATAAAGCATTAGGGTGTACAGTGATACTTTGTTGTGCTAATATATGTGTTGTGTGAATTGTGGAGCTACTTGAAATGGAATTATACCAAGTTATTGCCACTAAGTTAGATGTGTAGGTTTTGTAACAGTTCCACATCAAGTGTGATAGTCCTCAGTGCAGTGATTTAAGAGCAGTTTTGTGTGTTTGGTGGTGGGGTGGTCTTGTTTCTTTTTTAAGAAGGGTTGTGCTCTGTAATTACCTGGATACTTTAGTTCCGGTCTTTTTACATTACATTTTACAGTATTTTTGAAGTACTGAATCACTCATTACTTGCCACTTGCATCTTTGGTTTAATGGCAATCAACCAACTGAAAAGGCTTCCATGCTTCCTCTCTGGATCTGCAATTTTTTCTGCAGAACGTGGCTGCAGTAAGTTAAACCAGGTCTAGATGTTTTAAAACATTCTCCATGACTAAAGATTCATTAGTTTCCAATACATTTGACTACCATCAAAAAAGGTTTCACTTCTGGTCCCTTTTCTGCTGGATCAAATGAAAGGTGTTACATACCCACTTTTGTGTGGAAGGAAGTAGAAGGGAAGAGGAGATGGGACAAGGAGGAGGAGTGTGACTCTCCAAATGTGTATTACATGAAGTGCATGTTAATCAGGAGATGATATTCAGATGTTGTAGATTATAAATCTTTGCATTGGGGGAAAAAGTCAAAGTTTGCTAGAATTTCAGTTTGTATCAAAATACTGATTGAAGTCTTGTGCATTCATAGTGAATGCTGAATGACTAAGGAAGAGGCCTGACTGGCATTTACTGCTGGATACATATTTCATGTAATTAAATGAGTTATCTTTCTTTTATTTGACAATGTGTAGATTTATGGGGTTTATGATGACTGAATATTACTTTGCAAATTGAAAATCCAGCTCCTTGCACTTAATGCATGGGAGCATCCAGCTGGCACTGAATGCATTCCTTGGTTTTTAAATGCTATAGAAGTTTCTTGGGTTTTTTCTTACCCCAGTGCATTTGTTTAGATAACTGATGAGATTCTTATGCCTCTCAGTTTTGTAGAATCACAGAAGGATTAACAGTCCAGTGCTAGAAAGCAAGACACAACACTGCTTAGCTCTTTGTGCCTCTTAAATGGCCACGTTGTGCTTGACCATGTATGCTGAATTTTTATTGTCTCTGCAGGGGTTATTAGGGTTTTTCTCATCAAACTGTAATAAATATAAAGGTATTTTTAACATCTACATAGTCCAACAAAATAGTGGAATAGTTATGTTGATGTTTTCCTATATATTGTTCCAGTTCACTGCCTGATACTGGTGTGATTCTTTCCACGTGCCTCTTAGAGCCAGATGGTCAACTGCAGGCCCCATCCTCACCCTCGTGCAGAACATCACGTACTTCATTAGCAGCTGGGGGCAAAGAGATGCTGCTGCAGTGCTTAGGAGTTTCAAACCTTTAGACAAACTTCATGCACAAGTTAAACCATTCTGAACAGCCTTCATGTCTTTCTGCTTTACTTTCTAACAGAATGCCTTTGAGCACAGTGGTCAAATGTCATTTAAAGTTGTTGTGTCTAAGCCACTGACTTCTTCTGATCCTGGAACTGCAGTGGAAAGTACTTCCTTTCAAAAAATGTAGATGACAAATGCCATTAGATCTGCCCATGACTCTTGATACAAATGGGGTGCTCAAACTGTGCCAGAAGAGCTTGATGGATCCTTTTCTGCGGCTGAAGAATTTTAACTCCTTTTTGGTCAGCTTAAGTGGGGTACTTAATTGCCTTGGTAGGTTTTCCTAAGCTACTTCCTCTAGATTTGTGCTCAGTGCTAGCAGTTTTTCCTGTGGGCTTATGGAGATCAGTGGTGTTAAATGCACATTTGAGTTTGTTCCTTCAGGAAGGACCCTCCTTTTGCTTCCTGGTGTTGTCTTTCATGCTTGACATTCTATTTTGTGTCTTGAAAGTCCCATGAACTAAATTTGTGCCCTTGAAACTTTTCTTCTGTTGGAAAGTATGGCAGTGTAGAACAGAAGCTATTGGATATACTAATTATTAAGCTTTTCCCCAGATTTTTGTGGGGTTTGTTTTTTTCACCCACTCAAAAGTACTTGTAAAAAATCTCATCAATTTTAAAATAACCTTAAGAAAACTCTGCTTGGAAACCAGTGAGATGGAGAGCATGTCCTGTATCAGAAGAGCTCTGCTGATATATTTAAATGTAATGTGGCATTTTTTGTTTTTATCTGTAGCTTTTTAAAATTAGATTCATAAGGGATTTTACAAAAGACCATCAGGATCGGCATTAGACCTTTTTATAGAATCATAGAATGGTCAGAGTTGGAAGGGACCTTAAAGATCATCAAGTTCCAACCCCCCTGCCGTGGGCAGGGTCACCTCTCCCTAGAGCAGGTTGCTCCAAGCCCCATCCAGCCTGGCCTTAAACATTTCCAGGGATGGAAGATATCTTAAACTTGCAACTCTATTGTGGTGCTGCTTCAGTTCTACGTAGTATCATAGAAGTTTGCCAGCTGTGATGAAGCAGTGATGCCATTCTGCAAGGTGCCACAAAGATTTCAGTTAGAACCTTACCTGTCATGTCACTGGTGTTGAAGAAAGATGAGCTTGAACTGAACCTGCTTCAGGAAAAGCTACAGGAGTGATTGAGGGGAATGGGAAATCTGCATCGCAGGAGACTGGAAGCCCCGTGGCTTGTTTTGATGTAGCAGTGTGAAATCTAGAATCTGATTTATTTAAAGACGTGGTTTGGGAAGGGATGGGAGGTGCACGTGAGGATGTACAGGAGATACCCAGGCTAGAAGATGGTGCTGACGTGAGAACAGAGATGAGAAAATTTAGGATGAAAATTAGACTTCTGGCAGTCGAAACACAGACTTTGTTCCAGTAGAGCAAAGAAAGGGAATAACAGTTTTTAAGATCGCTTACACTTAATTCATAAAAAGGTCTGTATGGTGTGGTTACTTGTGTTAGAAGCCTCTTCATGTTCCATATGTCCCATCCCCATTTTATCTTTTGTTAGATGGTTGCCTGGTGCAATTCCAGGGCATGAATATTGCTGTCTGCCTGTCCTTCAACCTTTTATTCTGCTCTGAGGACACAGTTGTGGAGCATAGAGCTTTAGAAGCAGATGTGCTTTAGATTCTACAGGATCAAATACCTGAATTAGGGCCAACTAGTGGTTGTGTGTGCCTGGATTGTCCCGGTATGGGTGTGAGCAGCTTCCAGTGCTGCAGCAGATGGGGGTGCATAGAGCCTCCACAGACACTGGTGAAGCCAGTGGAATGTCTCCTAGTGACTCTTGCAGACTGCAAATTAAGCCTTTCCTTGTTATGATTCACAGTAACTAAGGAAACCTAAATTCCCAACGTAAAAGTCTGGAGCCTCCCTTTTGAGGCCTGAAAAAGACTGGGATGCTCTTTGATTTTTGAAGTGGAAAGCCCTCTCACCATCCTTCTGTCGGCTGTGTGTTTGGTTCTGATGCAAGGCCTGGTGAGATGTGCTGTTTCCATCTGCCAAGAATGCAACAGGCTGTCCTTGCATGATCTTTCTGATGCTAAACTTGGAATGTTCATTTTCCAGGTGGTTCTGCTCCCCCTTTCCTCCTTCCCCCTCCCTTTAAGGTAATGGACAAGTACCCTTGCAGGGTGCAGATCTCACATAGACAGGACTATGTCTTCTCATAAACCAAAGGGGTTGAGAGGGTTGGCCAAATGTGGTTTTGTTATGCCTGTGTGTTGGATAAGTGGTTGTTTTCTTAGATAATCTTGTTTTTCCAAAGTAACCAATTTATACAGTGCTATCTATCTTAGCAAAGAAGCATTGAAATTAAAAGCCTTAACAGTTCTTTTTCTTGTTGTTGTTTTACAGTCACCTCTTAGCCATGACCTCATCCTTAACCTGACTCAGGATGGAATCAAACTGCTGTTTGATGCTTTCAATCAGAGACTTAAGGTAATAAAACATTGCAAAACAAAACCTGAGAAGATAGTGATACTTAACAAAGCATTATGAAGTATGTGGTCCTATCCATTTAGCTTGCCAAGTATAGTCCACTCCTGTGATAATGAACTGTAGTTTGTTTGGTTTGGGGGTTAGATTTTGGCTTACAGGATTAAGACACTTCAGCAGTGTACTGGGAAATGCAAGTTGCCACAGGACTAGGATGGTTCAGTGCAATGACACTTGCCAGTCTTGAGTCAAGATGCACCAGAAGCTGCAAAAGTCCATCTGAAGCTAGGTCTAGGATTTGAAGTCAGATCATTATCTAATGCAAACTGGCCAGCATTGTGTTTTCCCAAACTATCTTCTATTTGTGCTGCCTTTTGATTTTTGAAAACAAGCTTTCTTCCTCCTATTCTTAGTTTTCAGTTGAGTTACGTTCATATTGTATGGCATGAGTGCCCAATTTCTCCCCAGAAAGCCACGATCAGGCCTGTTCTGAGAGCAGAAGGCATCACCTCACAGTTTATTCTGGATGAGCTTTTATCTCTGGGATTGAAGGCCTTAGCCCAGCAATTCCACAGCTCTGCTTTTAAGTGACCCAAGTTTTGATCTGCCTCTCCAGGATGCTTCTGTAGTTCAGATGCAAAACAAAGAGCAGGCTGGTCACTAACCTCCTGTGGCATTTATGGTCACAAAAAAATCTGTTATGAAAGTGCTGTGGTTCATTCGTACAGAATGGGCTGCTGTGGGGCTGGAGAGAGATGACTGGATCAGGAGGAAACTTTTTGAAAAGCTTTAACTGAAATATTTAAAATATCTGCATGTAACTTAATTATCCAGGATGGGCTGTACTGGAAAATTGTCAGTGTGGCTTTCACCTGGGGTACATAAACTACTTACCACAGTGTGGAGGGTGTTGATTGCACTAATTGGATGAGAGTGGGCTGCTCTAACTGCCCTGCTATTTAACATTTGAAAGCAGAAGTGTGGGGTTAAATGTGATGATAAAAAAAGAATGCTCACCCTTTATGTAAGTTTGAAATACTGTGTTGTATCCATGCTTTTGAGTGTTGGACAGTGGTAGCCTTGTTTCTCTTACTCATGCCTCCAGTGAAACAAGCAGTAAAATACCAGCTTAATGTTCTATCAGAAAAATGAGTGTAAGAGTGTAGGTATGTTGTGATTCAGTGATACCTTTTATTTATTTGAACTATGAAGAGTAAAGCTGTGTAAATGTATAAAATACTATGAAAACTTACAGTAGTAAAGATGTTCAGAAAGCTTTAACAGAAGAAATTCATAGAATCATAGAATGGTCAGAGTTGGAAGGGACCTTAAAGATCATCAAGTTCCNGTGATTCTGTGATTCTGTGATTCTGTGATTCTGTGATTCTGTGATTCTGTGATTCTGTGATTCTGTGATGTCTAAAACATTTAATAAATATCAGAACTAGGTGGCATGACTTGCTCTTAATCAGAAGAGCAGCCCGCAAAGAATATCTTCTGTAATGCTCCGAGTGACTGCTCCGTGTCCTTTTAGGTGGTATTGAAATGGAATGCTGCTACTTGCTTCTGCTGTGTTCGTCTTTTCCTTTAGGAAAAGAGCTGGGAAATTGAACTACTGCAGCCAGTGCTAGAACTTACTGCCCTGCACAGGGTTCCTTCATTACTGTCTCATCTTGCCTTTTGACAAGAATTTGCCCCTTTAATGGATTTGCAAATATATGAAGTACAGTAATGTTTGTTTCCTCTCTTCCAGGTGATTGAAGTTTATGACTTGACTAAGGTGAAGTTAAAATATTGGTAGGTGATTTAAAATCTCATCTGATTTTTTTTTTTTCTTGATTACAGCAACTGGTTTATATCCTTTCTTTAATCCTGAATTTGTTTTTCTTTCAGTCATTCTTCTTAAAAAACCAAAATAACTGTCAAAAAAAAGAATGTAGATAATTCCCCTTTCTTGAACATAGTACTTGGTTAAATTACCAGTTTACTTTTTCCTTCAGTCTTGGAGACTTCTTCCAATTTAAATGTGATATTGCCTTTAGTAAACCTTTGTAGCATCCATTCAATATTCGTAAGGCAATTCATTTTGTTTTCTTTTTCAGTGGTGTTCACTTTAACTCTCAGGCAATTGCTCCAACCATAGAACAAATTGATCAGTCATTTGGAGCAACACATCCAGGAGGTAAGCTGAAGGATTTCTGAGAGTCAGAAACCCTGAATTGACAGACTTCTTTCTAGGAAGTCCTTTTCTGTGTGTCTGCCTGGAGAAATGTGTAGGTGCTTCTGTTGTCAAATGATCTGAAGTTGTGTTCCAGGACAGGATATCATGTAAAATGTACTGTAGGTAGTGAAATAGTGAGGCAGGGAGTCACTGGCACAGAATGATGTGTTCAGATGTCATTAATGATCTGTTTTGAACTGCCAGTACCAGAAAACTCTGAGCTTTATTGTTGATGCTGTTGTTTTTACACATTCTTATGCATGGTCGGCTCTCGATTTGCCTTAGGGATTGAGGATACCATGGACATACAGACATTAGAAGCTGATCTCTCTGTGGAATTGGCTGGGGCTGTTTGCTCAGGCTCTGTGTTTTGAGATTGTGCTTATACCCCTGGTAGGGCAGGATGAAGTCTGAGCCCCTGTGTGACTGCCTTGCGTCTGCTTCCTGTTACTGGGAGCACTGGGGAGGTGTGGAGTCAGCCTGGTGCAGCATGACTAGAACCAGGACAAGTTTATTTAACCTGGCTGAACCCACTCTGACTCTTGCACAGCTGCTTGGCTGTTCACCAGCTCTTTAGCAGGAAAAAGACTATCTTTAAGCTCCTTGTTTACGTATGAAAATTGAGAATGTATATTGGGAGTTTGTTTGGTGATGAAAGTAAGTCGGTGCAAATTGGAAGAGGATATTTATAATTAAACTGCTGCAGAACCTTCAAGAAACAGAGCTGCAAACTGGCATAAAAAGATAGAAGATTAACTTCATATAGGCAAGATAGTCTTTTTGGAGCATCATTTTCTATTTTTAGCTTGAGCCAGTCTGTTTGCCATTGTTGGGCTGATCCCGAATAGGCTGGTGTTCTTTGTGATTGATGGCAATGGCACATCCAGTCTTTGTCCCTGTTCTCTGCAGGCAACCTCTTGCATGTTGCAGAGCAGGATTTATTAACTGTGGAGGGTCGTGTGGTAGGTATCAAAACCTGCTGTAGTAGGTAGAGATCAGATGGAGATAAATGAAGCCTGGAGGATTTCTAGCCATAATTTTCCAAGGATCAAAATGGGCCTTCTTAAATTTCACTTTGGTCATCATCTTCACATTTCTTCTTAGGCAGAAACTCTGAGAACGATAGTTAGCTATTATGGAAATAGTATGTACCAGACTTTGTAATTCTAGCGTCTGGGACAATAGTTTATTTGCAAATATTTGCAAAATTGTAATGTTTTGAACCATAAAAAGAAATACCTAGCCATAAGCGTGGCTTGTGATACTGCTGGTGTGTTTTATTACTGCATAACAATTGTATGCAAACCCTCACAAGCATTACTTGGTACAGCGTGCCCTTGTGCTGAATTTGCCAGATACTGTGTGCCTGTCATATTAAATTAAGAAAACTTGCACAGATGCTTCATCTGATGATAGTTTTTCATAACATCTTTTCATCCAGTGGCAAGTAGGTATGAAAATATAGCTATTAAATTGTTGACCTATGTTGCCATTTCACTGGTGAATTTGCTTATTCAGTTTCCTCACTGGAAATTCAGTATCTTCCATTAACATCCTCCTTAGCAGAAGTAAATTGTCAATATTAACTGCCTGTCAAAAACACTTTGAACTGTATCATATGGTGCAAGTTTTGGATAATTCTTCCTTTTCCTTTCTGCTTTCTGGAACAGGAAAGACAAAAAAACACCATAGTTCTCAGCAAGTGGGGAGGGACAATGATGATGTTTTTATGGGCCATAATTTTTTGAGCTGAGGTCAGGAGAGAAAGGTGGGAAGAAAAACTGATCTCTTAATGTGACCAAAGTCCGGTCATGAAAGTATGAGATCATGGAATGGTCAGAG
>VXBW01003417.1:14408-25978 GCA_013400375.1 Thinocorus orbignyianus
GTTGGACTCGATGATCTGAAAAGTCCCTTCCACACTGGACAATTCCATGTTTCTGTGCTTCTAGGCAGTGGACCCTGCACCCTGATTTCCCTCCCTCCGGCCCAACAGGCCAGGCCAGAAGCACCTGAGAAGTTCTGGGCAGCAAATGCCCAGGTGGACACCTCGGTCACCAACTCAACGGGAGCAACTGGAACTCCTTCTCTGCACTGTCACACAACTGTCCCCTGTGGGACTGGTGGCACGGCTGTGGTGGAACCCGGGGAAGGAGTTTGTGACAGCATGGTCCCCCAAAACTGACCTTTCCCAGTACCCCCCACTCAAACAATACCCACTGGTGGCCACCATGATGGATGTCCTGGGTCAAAGTGGACTGGGAGGAGACAGTTAACGACCCAAGAGCCAAGGGCTAATTGATGACCACTTGCCCAACTAACCACAGTGCTGGTCCACGTCCAGCTCAGGCCAAATTAGGAAGGAATTAAGAACCACAGCCAGTATGCAAATAGGATGACGAGTCAATCATCTTCCCCTCTTAATTAGCGAGGAGCTCCAGAGCCCTTTGAGCTCTCCTGCATGGCCATGCGCTGCTCACCAGGGTCCCCTCTTGGGCAGGGACATCTCCCAACGTCACTGCTCGAGGCTGAGAGAGTCCCGGCCACGACTGATCCTCCACAAGTCATTAACAGCTTGATTAACTTTGTAATCTTGTAACAAAGATTGATTGTGCGTGTATAATCCTTCTGTCATAAACCACCAACCAAGTCTGGGACCAGGATTGGATCCAGCAGCCTAGATAAGACTCCTACGGAAATTTCTTCACCCAAGGGGTTGTGAAGAGGCTTGGAAAAGGTTGCCCAAGGAGGTGAGTGGTGGTGTCACCATCCCTGGAGAGATCCCTGGGCAGATGTCGTGCTGAGGGACATGGGTCAGTGGTGGACTTCAAATCAGGATGGTTTGGGTTGGAAGGAACCTTAAAGACCACCCAGTTCCACCCTCTGCCCTGGGCAGGGACACCTCCCACCACCCCAGGTGGCTCCAAGCCCCATCCAGCCTGGCCTTGAACCCCTCCAGGGATGGGGCAGCCACAGCTTCTCGGGGCACCCTGGGCCAGGCTCTCACCACCCTCAGGGTGAAAAACTTGGTGGCATCAGATTAACGGTTGGACTCCATGATCTTAGAGGTCTCTTCCAACCCAAACAATTCTGTGATTCCGTAAGTTCTAAAGTTGGTACAAGCACCTTCCCAAAGGTCTTGGGGACAGGGACAAGTGTCCCCAGGCAGGCAGCACAGAGGACCTGCCACTAGAAGCTCCAGCACGGGCATAAAATACCCCATCCCTGCCCCTGGCAGTGCCCACTCCGTTCACTCAACATACCTGTTTATGGGCTGCACCACCCAAAACACTGGGTGGGAATGGTCCAAGTGTGACAGGGACAGTTTTAGGAAGCCACAAGGACAAGTTCCCAGCCCAAGGGGTATGGGGATGGAGAGAGCACCCAACTGGTATTTAAAACCACGCCACAGAAACCACTGGCACTCCTGGAATGGGATTGTTGGGGCCCGGGGCTGAGGGCACACCATGGCTTCTCCCTCCCTTGCTCCCCTCGGCTCCAACTGCATCACACCACCAGGATGAGGAGCAGGAACATCTCAACATCACCTCTCCAGCGTGAATTAAAGAACTTCAACCCCATGCCAGGCAGGTTGTGCCCGGTCCCTCTTGTCCTCCATCCTCCTGACAACCCCCTTCCAGTAGTTCTAGGCATTGATCAGATCCCCACGCAGTCTTTTCTTCTCCAGACTAAAAAGATCCAAGTCCTTCAACCTTGGGCTGATGGTTGGACACAAAACGCCAGGACTCCAGCTCTGGAGCCCTCAACACACAAAGGACACGGACCTGGTGGGACGGGGCCAGCGGAGGCCACCAAGATGCTGNCAGGGTCTCCCAAAGCCTGAGGATTTGGCATCTAGGATTCCACCAGGCTTCCAGAGGTCCCTGCCAACTCCAGAGCATTCTGGGTTCTACTCCAGAGCTTCAACATCCAGGGCAAGGAGATGCCTGGCTCCCCCTCCCCAGCCCCTCAAGACCCCAGCCCTAAAGACATGCTGGGGTCAACGTGCTGGGACACCAATTCCTGAAATACCTGGGATCTCTGGAGCAAGGAAAGGTCCCCAGCCAAAGCCAAGAGCCTAAAATTCTCTGTGCCCAGGCAAATACCCCCAGAAGATCATCAGAGGTTCCTCAGGGCAGTGGAGGAACATCATCATGTACGTACTTGTTGGCTCGGATCCCTTCCCGACGTGAAGCCAGTCCTTCGGCCACCAGGGACTCGGCGATGTTCTCACCACTGGTGTCTGCGGAGAGAGGAGGAGAGGAGTCAGCGAGACGAGCCATCAGCACATGGGACAATCCAGAAAAAGCTGGTTCAACCTATCAAGCTCTAGAGAAATCCAGGAATAAAAGGCTCCAGTCACCAGCCCAGTGGTCCAGCAGCCCATGATCTCCACGGTGCCTCAAGAGAAGAAGTCCAGGGGTCTTCCAGGGACACCGTTTCTCCCAGACCAGGGTCTCCCCCTCTGCTCTGAGCTCCTGAGACCCCACCTGGAGTCCTGTGTCCAGCTCTGGAGTCCTCAGGACACAAAGGACATGGAGCTGGTGGGATGGGGCCAGCGGAGGCCACCAAGATGCTGGGAGGGCTGGAGCAGCTCTGCTGGGAGGACAGGCTGAGAGAGCTGGGGCTGGTCAGCCTGGAGAAGNGGGGGTGGCACTGGGGGGGCTTGAAGGTCCCTTCCAACCTAAACCCCTCCGTGATTCCTCTGCAGAAACACCTGGAGCCCAGGGCAAGCAGGTGCCAGGGTGCCCCTGGGGAGGTGGGACACACACACCATGGTCCAGGGGTGTCCCAGGTCAGAGAGAGCAGATAAACAAGAGGAATTGGGGGGAAAAAAGACACTGGAGGGGTCCCAAGGAGCTGGAGAGGGGCTGTGGGACACTGCCTGGACCCCCACCATTCCCCAACTCCTCCACTCCATCTCGGCCACCACCAGCAAGTGACAGCAAACCCAAAAAGCCCCCAGCCCCCCAAAAAATCCACAGAGGAGCTGCCACATCCCTGCCGGGGAAGCTCCTGCAGCGTTTCCACCTCAGCAGTGTTTAAACCTTGAGGAACTTCCACAGGGAAGGGTTTCTAATGCTTCATTTCCCACCTCCGCGGGGCGGCAGGCGGGGATGTGTGACGATGATGACACCTACATGGGGGGCAGGGTCTAAGAGCCCTGGAGGTGGCAGATGAGGAGGCTGCAGGTGACCAAAAAGCAGCCAAAATTGGCCCGTGGTGGCTGTCACCCCACAACCAAACCTCTTCTGAGGTTCATTTGGAAGCCTCAGGACCGGCCACGATTCCAGCTGAAGGATGGAGTGGGGTGGGAAAGCCCAGAGCAGCAGTTTTCCAAACCCACGGTCCCTGCAGGAGAAGATCTCCATCCCAAAAGGCTTCCTGGTTGGTTCCTCAGCCCACAAGTAAACTGGGAGCTCAGGAATGAGCCTGGAGGTAGCACTGATATCCAATTATCCATGGTCTCAAGGTGGGGAGAGGTTCATCCTGGCAGGATGTGGGGCTCTGCTCCCCAATCTAGGGACCATGGGCGTCTCGTGGTCCTACACTGGATGGGAAACCACCACAGGGACACTGGAAATGTTGACTGGAGTGTACTGGGATGTAGTGGCCACAGGAAGCCAGCCCTGGATCACCCTCTCAGCAGCAACGAGGTGCCAGTGGGAAGGGGCTCCAAGCAGGGCTACTGCCCACCCCGAGCCACGCTGGCCACGTCCAGCAAAGCCCAAAAAACCTCCAAGGAGGAAGCTCCAGCCTCTCCAATGCCACCAGTGCCCCCGCTGATCCTCTGCAATGGGGAACTGGGAGCCAGCAGGGCTGCTGGGCTTGGTGGCCACGCAGCAGAGCTGGTGGTCACCTCCTTTTCCTCCCTCCAAGCAAACCCCACTTGCTCCACTCATGCCAAGCCCTGTCTGTGGTGGTGAGGAAGTCCTGGATGTCCACTGCTCAAGCCAACCTTCTGCTCCCACCACAGGGATGGCTCCAAGTGCCACAGTGACACCAGGGAAATGTATCTGGAGACAAGGATGCCCCATGGCACCCACCTACCCCTCTCCAGCTGACCCACAGGCAGCAGAGTCTGCAGGGAGATGGGGCTGAGGGCATCCCCTGGACCTCCTGATCCATATGGAGCCACCCCAGGGGACACACCACCAGAACTCAGCAGCCCCAGGATATCTCAGGTCCTCCCCTCCACCCCCAAAGCCCCATGGAGTTACCCTCAACTCAGCTTCCCACCGGAGAGGGGGCTGCCAGGGAGATCTGGGTGAGCCTGACCTAGACCTCAACTGTATCCCAAATATCCCTGTGGTGGGGCTGTCCTGGTTTTCCCTGATTCTCTGGTGAGCAGGGAGGTGCATCTCCTGCCCCGTGTCAAGGAGGTCCGTCCATCCATCCATCCATCCATCCATCCATCCATCCATCCATCCATCCATCCATCCATCCATCCCAGTGACCCTGCACCAGGCAGGACCCGGGGGACAAGCTGGAACCTTGTGAGCACCCACCTCCCAGGAACCCACCCAGGTCCAGCAGATCTCAAAACTCCCAGGAATTCCAACCAGGAGCTACACTCAGCCCAGCAGAGCTGTGGCAACAGGACATGGCCACCTCAAAGCCACGTTCTCACATCACTGCTCTCCACCAGGGCAGAGAGCTGAGGAGCAAGAGCCCAAAAACTCCTCCACCAGCCCAGATGGAACCCAAGTCACCCAGGGCTGTTGGCAGGGGGGATGCAGCACCCGGAATCATGCCCACCATGAGAGAGGACCCAACCAGAGCCTGAAGACCACCTACACCAGCACCAAGAAGGTCCCTGTGTCCCAGGCTACTCTGATCCAGGCAGGATGAGTCCTGCAGGCACCGCAGAGCCCTTGGGTTGAGTGACTTATAGAATCATGGAACGGTCAGAGTTGGAAGGGACGTTCAAGATCATCCAGTTCCAACCCCCTGCCCTGGGCAGGGACACCTCTCCCTAGAGCAGGTTGCTCCAAGCCCCATCCAGCCTGGCCTTAAACACTTCCAGGGATGGGGCATCAACAACTTCCCTGGGCAACCTGTTCCAGTGCCTCACCACCCTCACACCAAAGAACTTCTTCCTGAGATCTCATCTAAATCTCCCCTCTTCCAATTTAAAACCCTTCCCCCTTGTCCCATCGCTCCCCTCCCTGACCAAGAGTCCCTCCCCAGCTCTCCTGGAGCTCCCTTCACATCCTGGAAGGCTGCTATCAGGTCTGCCCGGAGCCTTCTCTTCTCCAGGCTGACCAGCCCCAGCTCTTCCCCCCCAGCGCTCTGCTGCATCCTCAGGGAAGTCTTTGGGGCAATTTCCAGCAGCCAGAAAGGAGCACAAGTTGTTGTCAATAACCAGGACAGAGAGGGAAAAGCTACGGGAATTCTCCAAGCTTGCATCTACCAGCTCCAGAGAGCACCAACAGGCTCCGACCAGGAATCCTTCCCCTCCAAAAAAGCCAGACATCCTCCAAAAAGCAGGCATGCACCCTCCTGCCACCCACCCTGTCCTTCCCAGGGGGAAGTTCTGGCTGCCAGCACCCCAGGGTGCCCACCAGCCGCCCACCCAACAGGCACAGGGACTCACCTTTTCCCAAATACACCATTCCATACTCCCGGCCCTGCGGGGTCTTGTACTCCACGGTGAAGCAGACCTCCTTCCCGATCAGCTTCTTCCGCAGGAACTCGCGAGCTGGGAAGCCCCAGGGCTGGAGGGAAAGAAGAATCCCAGGGAGTGAAATGCAGCCCAGGAGCCTCCCCATCCCAGGGGATCCATGTCCTCCTCCAGATGTGCCGCAGCAGCCCAGGACCGCGCTGTTCGCAGCCCACGGAGCTCCTGGAGGAACCCACTCTGTTATCCTGCAGCAGGAACACCCCCTCTTTGTCCCTCCAGCCCTAAAAAAAGGGGTCAGGGTTGGTTTTCCAGCTGGCATGGTGCTCCACAAGCATGGATGGACCATCCAGCCGATCCCAGGAATGTTTCCCAGGACAGAGGGAGAAAGGACGAAGCTGCGGCCACACCAGGGGCTGGACCATCCCCATCTTCCAGGCATGGAGTGGGGGCTCTCCAGAGGGAAGGAGCAAAGCAGGACAGGACAGGGTGGACATTCCTGGCCAGGGAGAAGCAGGTTCTGGCATTTTCCACCCCGGCACCACGGGAGGAAGACACCGGAGCCCCAGCAAGCCCAGCCCTGCTCCAGCACAGCGGGTGGGTGGGGAACTCGGTCCGGAGGAGAGAACATGACGTGCTCATAAACAATTAGCAAAGCTGACAGGCATAATTCCTCTTTTTTTTTTCTTTTTTTCTTAAAAAAAAAAAAGAAGAAAAGAATGACATTTCAAGGCTGAAACGGCGTTCAGAAGACAAACTCCCCAGGGAGAGCAATTAGCTGCCAGCGCTCTGTACCGCCCCCGGGGCTGGGAGGATGGATGGATGGATGGGTGGGTGGCCAGGGATGGGCTTCCTCCAACACATATCCCACCAATCCCAACCTCTGTACCCCCCTCCTGCCTCCTCTGCCCCCAGCCCCAGGGAGGCAAAGCCCCACGAGGTGTTCTGCCAGCACAGAAACCCCCCTCAACCCCTTGGTTGCATCACCAGCAGGGTGAGGAGGGGGATTCTGCCACTCTGGGGAGAGCCCCCCAACCCAGTGGTGCCACCAGCTCTGGGGCCACCAACATCAGAAGGATGTGGAGATGGTGGAGCGGGACTAGAGGCCATGGAGATGCTGGGAGGGCTGGAGAACCTCTGCTGGGGGGATGGGATGAGAGAGTTGGGTGGTTCAGTCTTGAGAAGAGGATCCAGAGAGATCTTAGAGCCTTCTCCTCCAGGAAAGCTGGAGAGGGACCTCTTGATGAGGGAAGGGAGCCCCAGGACGAGGGGGAAGGGTTTGACCCAGAAAGAGGGGAGATGGAGCTGAGATGTGGGGAAGAACTTCTCTGGTGGGAGGGTGGTGAGACCCTGGAAGAGGTTGTCCGGAGAAGCTGGGGCTGCCCCATCCCTGGAGGGGTTCAAGGCCAGGCTGGATGGGGCTTGGAGCAACCTGGGGTGGTGGGAGGTGTCCCTGCCCAGGGGGTGGCACTGGGAGATTTCAAGGTCCCTTCCAACCCAAACTAATCCTGGAGGCACCACCACCTTCCCCTGGTCTTGTGGACCTTGCCCATCCTGGTCCTCAAGTCTATTCCTGCCCCATCCTGGCCACGTGCATGACCACAGTGGGGTGAGGCAGGAGAATTCCACCCCAAAACCCACACTGGATGGATGGAGAAGGGAAAGCATCTCTTAAAAGATGACCAAAGGGACTGTTTCATCCCATGTCCTGCAGCTTCAGCATCCCACATGTCCCCAGGGCAGGTAGGGGGGGACCACTGGTGAGGAGGGACCTGCTTGTGCCCCACGGGATGGCAGGGGAACAGCGGATGCAAATGGCATGAAGTTCAACCAAGCCAAGGGCAGAGTCCTACACCTGGGAGGTGGCAANAGGTGTCCCTGCCCAGGGCAGGGGGTTGGAACTGGATGGTCTTGAAGGTCCTTCCAACTCCAACCACTCTATGATTCTTCTTGCCATGGCCAAGCAATGGGGCTGGAGGGGAGGACACAGCCTGGGGACCCACCCTGGGGGCACCCACCTCATCCGGGGTGTCCTTGGCATCCGGCTGGCCGGCAGCAGCTCGGCGGGCAAGGTTGCCAGCACGGATGTTGCTGAGGTTGATCTGGCGCTCGGGGGGTGGTCCTCCTCGGGGTTGTCCTCGCACGATGATGGCACAACCTGAGAGCACCTACAGGGGAGGCAGAGGGGTTACTGGGGGGGTTGTTGTTGTCCCCCCCAAATCCAGCAAAGGGGAGCAGCTGGGAGGGTGGGGAGGGAGAGGTGATGGAGCTGAGGGGGCAGGTGATGCTGAGCAGATAGAGATTTCCAGAGATGGATCCTGCCTGGATCCAGACATGGGAAACTGGGCACCACAGGGTGGAATTTCTTGTTGCAAAGTCAGGAGTTGCCCCCAGGTTTCCTGCCCAGAGCTGCGGGATGCTTTGGCTGCGGAGTGCTCCCAGCCAGGAGTAAACTACGTTGGGCACCTCTACCCCAACCCTTCCCATCTCATCCCATCCTGTCCCATCCCGTATCGTCTCACCTCATCCCATCCCATCCTGTCCCATCCCTTCCCGTCTCGTCTCATCCCATCCCACCTCATCCCACCTCATATCATCCCATCCCATCCCTTCCTTTCCCATCTCTTCTCATCCCATCCCATCCCTTCCCATCTCATCCCATCCCAGAGCTCCAGCAGATTCCCAGTGCCACAGTGAGATCCTCCCATGTTCAGGAGGGCACCATGCCCACAGAACCACAGCACAGAAGGATGCAAACAGGGAAAAACCAGAACCAGCCCTGTCCTGGAGCATCCTCCCGGGATAGGGGACACCATGAGGGACGGAGCCCAGGCACAAGGGATTGAACCCGAGCCCAGGTTGCTTGGAGGCTCACTAGCATTGAGCAAGGACCATGCTCCCAACGGATGCTTTTCCCAACCATGATGCCAGGATGCCAAGACCTTTACTGGAGGATCTGATCCACTGGGAGTGAAAGGAACACAGACACAAGTGATGGGTTGGCCGTAGCCTGCACCCTTGGGCAGTAACTTCAGCCAAATACACCCACGTGGGGGAAAACTGCTGGAGAATCCCCAAAAACCACACAGACCCAACCTGGAGCTCTCCCCCTGGCACCCAACGTGATTACAGCCATGGGCATCACACCGTGATGCCAGGGATCACCCTCTCTTCCATGGAAAGGGAAACTGGGAGGGGAGGGTGACACTCCAGAAGAATGTGCCACCATCCAGACAGACCCGAACAGGCTGGAGAGCTGGGAAGAAGAACCTCAGGAGGTTCTACCAGGGCAAGTGCTGGGTCCTGCCCCTAGGGAGGAATAACCCCCTGGAGCAGGACCTGCTGGAGAGCAGCTGTGAGGAACAAGCCCTGGGAGGGAGTCCTGGGGGACACCAGGATGCCCAGGAGGCAGCAATGGGCCCTGGTGGCCAAGAAGGCCAAGGGCATCGTGGGGGGCATCCAGAAGAGCGTGGAGAAGCTGGAGGGAGGTGATCCTGCCCCTCTGCCCTGCCCTGCCCTGGGGAGGCCCCATGTGGAGCCCTGGGAGCAGTTGGGGGCTGCCCAGTTGCAGAAGGAGAGGGAAGTGGTGGAGAGGGCCCAGCAGAGGAGCGCGGAGCTGCTGAGGGGCCTGGAGCATCTCTGTGCTGAGGAGCGGCTGAGGGACTTGGGGGTGTTCACCCTGGAGAAGAGAAGGCTGAGGGGGGATGTGCTGAAGGCCTAGAAGTCCTTGCAGGGACAAGGGGTGTCAGGAGGATGGGGCCAGTCTGTTTCCAGTGGTGGCCAGGGAGAGGCCAAGAGGGAGCCTGGCAAGGTCCATGGCAGCGTGAGGGTGAGGGTGGCAGAGCCCTGGCAGAGGCTGCCCAGAGAGGGGCTGGACTCTCCTTCTCTGGAGACATCCCAAGGCCCCTCTTGGGGGGCACCTTCCTGGGGGACCTGCTGGGGGTGCTGGGACCTGCTTGGCCTGGGGGGTCTCCAGAGGTCCCTGCCCACCCTGCCCCAGGGGTCTGGTGTCCCCACAGCACAGTGTCCTCTGCTCCCCATCACCTCCCGCTCAGCCCAGACCCCCAGGCTGCAGGAGCAACTGGGAACCCAGCTCCAAAAATTAAGCTGAGCGCTCGATCCTCAAGGACTTAGAGGTTTCATGGCTGTAATTAACCTTAATCTTTAATTTGCAGGGCAAGGCCCATGCTGTAACTGCTCCAGCCAATTACCAACACAAACCCTGGACCCTGGGGAAGGGGGTTCGTTAACGGAGCCGCTCTGTGCCCCGTGGGGTGGGCACGCAGCCAGCCCCCCCTCCCCACCTTGTGGTCCCTGTCCCTCCTCGTGGAGTGGCCACCCCACTTCTCCCTGGAGAAGGAGCCACAGGGACCTTCATGGGAAGCATCTTCTGGAAGTGATGGGACTGGGGAGATGGTCCCCAAAACCAGGTCCCACCTGCCAGCCCTTGGTGGCACAGGCTAGGCCTTGGTGGCACACGCCAGCCCACGTTCCCCACCAGCCCTGCCCTGAGCTCCAGTCAGGGGAAACTGGGCTCAAACTGGGCTGGAAAAGTGACGTTTGGTGGAGGTTGAGCCAAGAACCTGATGGAGGCACCAAGGACAGGGCATGGCACGGGGACACGTGGTGGCAAGACCTGGCTCCGGCACCAGAGGTGGCCCCAGAGCTCGGGAGATGGTGGCAACAGGGTCCCACAGGCACAGCCAGTGTCCGGGTGGGCACAAAGGGTTAAAAAAAACTTCTGGAATGGGACCCTGACCCAGAGACCCAGCTCTGAGCCAGGGACCACCGTGCCACCAGCCACACCACGCTGTCACCAACACCTCAGAGCACAGCCGGACCCCGTGCTCAGCCATTCCTTCCCGGGGTGAGATCCCAAAAGGAAGGAGCCTGTTGCCACCCCATCCCACCCCATGGGGTCCCCCCCGGTGCCTCTTCCAGCTGGGAATTGACTCTGACCCCCATTCCATCCCCTCTGGGCTCCTGCTCCTCATCCCTACTGGGATGAGCTCCCACCCTGCACCCAAACTCGAACTCCCCACCACGATTCCAAGGAAAATTGTCAAAAAAAGTTGCAAAAAAAGTCCCCCCCAAACCTTCAAAGTTTGAAAAGTTGGGCTGGGGGCACGTGGTTGGCACCACTCGGGCTGGCATCATTAGCCCCCGGCCACATGGCACCACCACAAAGCAGAGCAGGGACCCCCAGAGAACCAGGGACACCCCCTTATTTCTCCGGGGTGTCCCCCCAGGGCAGGAATTTGGGGCAGCAGCTGGTGTCCTCAGGCGTGGGGTCCCACCAGGAGCTGGGGTCCCACCAGGAACAGCCACCAGTTCCTCACTATCCTGCCCAAAAATCACACTGGGGGAGGGTGAGGAGGGGGGTGACAGACACACAACACGTCCCCCTGGCTGGGATTTCTCCTGAGCATCCCAAAAATCCACTTGTTGGGCTGGAAGTGATGGGAAGGGGGTCCCTAGCCCTGTACAGGGGGGACCTGACACCCCCAGTAAAGGTCTCACTGTGAAGGTGGGGGGGTCTGGGGGAGGTGTGGATGGGGGGGACAGAGATAACCTCCAATAAAACCTAAATTTGGGCACCGAAAACCTGGTTTTGGGATAACGGGGTGACAAGAAGGGGCTGGAAGATGGGGGGAGCAGGGTGGGATGCCCCCAACCCGGCTGGAGGGAGAAGAGGGAGAGGGAGGATGGATGGGGAATGTCCCAGTTACCGGGACAGGAGATTGGGACAAGAGTCCTGGACAGGTCCCAGTTACCCCAGTTAAGTGGACAGGAGGTGGGTACTGGAGGAGGGTCCAGGAAGGCAGAAGTCCCACTAA
>VXBW01003417.1:76709-108875 GCA_013400375.1 Thinocorus orbignyianus
TCGAGCTGAGACTCTTGTGCGGCAGCCCCCAGCCCCATGACTGGCTGCTCCAGTGCCGTGGGGCTCGTGGCGTGGTCCCGCTGATCCCCCTTTGCCTCTCAGTACGGAGGTAGGAAGGACATGGGCCTGGAGCAGAAAATCATCTTCTTCTTGTACCTGCTGCTGGTGCTGAGCTGCTGCACGGTGAGCTGTGGGGACAGTGGGACAAGGGGGGGCCTGGTGGCAGTGGCCAAAGCTTCCCAGGCTGACACTTATCCCATCGCCCAGTTCCTCTACCGCAGGGTGAAGCTCTGGTGCCGGAAAAACGCGGCAGAGCCCTTGCTGACCCTGGAGAAGGACGGCTTCGCGGGCAGGAGCATCCGCAGCGTCAGCAGGGTCTCCCACTACTTCCAGCTGGTTTTCCTGCTCTGCTGGGCTCCAGGCAAGTCGGGGTGGGGATGGTGGCTGGTCCCACAGATCCTGGGTTGAGACAGCCCCAGGCCTGAGAGAAGAGGCTGAGATTCAGAATCCTAAAATGCTGTGGGGTGGGCAGGGACCTGTGGAGCCCCCCCAGGCCAACCCCCTGCCAGAGCAGGGGCACCCCCAGCAGGTCCCCCAGGAAGGTGCCCCCCAAGAGGGGCCTTGGGATGTCTCCAGAGAAGGAGAGTCCAGCCCCTCTCTGGGCAGCCTCTGCCAGGGCTCTGCCACCCTCACCCTCACGCTGCCATGGACCTTGCCAGGCTCCCTCTTGGCCTCTCCCTGGCCACCACTGGAAACAGACTGGCCCCATCCTCCTGACACCCCTTGTCCCTGCAAGGACTTCTAGGCCTTCAGCACATCCCCCCTCAGCCTTCTCTTCTCCAGGGTGAACACCCCCAAGTCCCTCAGCCGCTCCTCAGCACAGAGATGCTCCAGGCCCCTCAGCAGCTCCGCGCTCCTCTGCTGGGCCCTCTCCACCACTTCCCTCTCCTTCTGCAACTGGGCAGCCCCCAACTGCTCCCAGGGCTCCAGATGGGGCCTCCCCAGGGCAGGGCAGGGCAGGGCAGAGGGGCAGGATCACCTCCCTCCAGCTTCTCCACGCTCTTCTGGATGCCCCCCACGATGCCCTTGGCCTTCTTGGCCACCAGGGCCCATTGCTGCCTCCTGGGCATCCTGGTGTCCCCCAGGACTCCCTCCCAGGGCTTGTTCCTCACAGCTGCTCTCCAGCAGGTCCTGCTCCAGGGGGTTATTCCTCCCCAGGGGCAGCAGAACTGACTGAATAACTACAAAGGTTCTGGGCATCTGTAGGACCTGGGGCTGGGCAGAAGGAGGGGTTGGAGTCCCACCAACATCTTGTTTGACCCACCCAGCCCTTACAATGACAGGCTTTTCCAGCAGGATCACCTGAGCCACAGGGTGGATCATGTTTGAGGGTCCTGCTTTTAATCCATCTCGTGTCCCAGCATGAGCCCATTTGTGTTTTCAGCCTCCCAGAAATCTGTGAGGATGCGTTCCCTGAGGTCCGGGGAGGGTGATGGGAAGGACCTCGTACACACCAGTGCTTGTCCTACATAGACCCTTGTGCCAGGGGAAACGAATCGTGATGGGGAGGAACATTTGCCCCTTGGGGAGGGAAAACTCTCGATGGAGCAGTCAGAGGGAGGGTCCACAAGACATGTCCTTCTTTTGTCTTCCATCTGCAGCCTTCCTCCTCACCCTCCTCTCCTTCACCAGCATCAAACCTTCCTCGGTCTTTGTCCTCTACGTTGCTACAGTAAGTAAAAACCTGGTTTCCTGGGCTCCAGAGCTGGGACATTTGTCCCCATAAGATGTATGAGAGGTGGTGGGGTTGGTGGGACCCTGGTGGGACAGGGGCATGGTGAAGGAAGAGCTCTTCCCTTGTTGTAGTTGACCATACCAAGGGAAAGGCCACCTTGTGCCCTGGTGGCAAGAAGGCCAAGGGCATCCTGGGGGGCATCCAGAAGAGCGTGGAGAACCTGGAGGGAGGTGATCCTGCCCCTCTGCCCTGCCCTGCCCTGGGGAGGCCCCAGCTGGAGCCCTGGGAGCAGTTGGGGGCTGCCCAGTTGCAGAAGGAGAGGGAAGTGGTGGAGAGGGCCCAGCAGAGGAGCGCGGAGCTGCTGAGGGGCCTGGAGCATCTCTGTGCTGAGGAGCGGCTGAGGGACTTGGGGGTGTTCACCCTGGAGAAGAGAAGGCTGAGGGGGGATGTGCTGAAGGCCTAGAAGTCCTTGCAGGGACAAGGGGTGTCAGGAGGATGGGGCCAGTCTGTTTCCAGTGGTGGCCAGGGAGAGGCCAAGAGGGAGCCTGGCAAGGTCCATGGCAGCGTGAGGGTGAGGGTGGCAGAGCCCTGGCAGAGGCTGCCCAGAGAGGGGCTGGACTCTCCTTCTCTGGAGACATCCCAAGGCCCCTCTTGGGGGGCACCTTCCTAGGGGTGCCTCTGCTCTGGCAGAGTTCGCCCTGGGGGATCTCCAGAGGTCCCTTCCATCCCCAGAGCCACTCTGGAGTTCCTGTGTCCCCATGTCCCCCTGCCTGTGCAGACGGGCTGACCCCAGCGTGTGGAAGGAGGTGGAGCTGGCAGTATGGGGGCAGGTAAAAGGCAGCGTTGGCCATTCCCTCTCTCTCTCACAGGCCCTGACCGTCTCCCTCCAAGGTTTCCTCCACAGCTTGGTCTACGGTTGGATGAGGAGAAACTTCCGTCAGGAGGCGGTGGGGAAGAGACCCTCCATGCAGCACCCCCGGGGCCTCCAGGGTTTCTACGACGAGTCCATGGGGGCCGGTCCCTAGGTTGTCCCCTTTCCTGGGCTGCCCCAGATCCTTGGTGGGATTCGCAATGTCCCCAGCAGCTCCCCCCTGGGCCAACCACAGCTTCTTGGGACAACCTGGGCCAGGGTCTCACCATCCTCCCAGCCAAGGTCTCCCTGGACTCATCCCTTCATGCCTGGAAAGGCTGGAGCAAAGGCAGGGTTCTGACCAGGCTGGGGGCTGTGGTGGCTCTGTCCCCATGGGAATCCCACCCGGAGCCCCCACAGACACCAAAACCAGGAGCAGCCACAGCAGGGAGACCCATCGGGAGGTGGGACAGGCTGGAAGAAGGATGTCCCTGTTCTGTACCTTGGTCCTCAGCAGCAGGAGCACTCCGCAGGCTCAGGAGCACTCAGGTGCCACAGGAGGAGGCTGGTGGCCCACAAATTTGGCAACCCCCAGCCCTTCCAGCGACTGAGCATCGACTGGGGCTACCCCAGGGGAGGTGGTGGCTCTTCCTGGTTTGTTTGGGCTTGTTTGGGTTCTGCTTTTGGTCAGAGTAATCCCAGTTCCTCAGGGCTTGGGAGAAGGTGCTTAAATAAAGGTGTGATGGTTGAGGTTCTCCTGGGCTTCACTGCTGTTGGATAAATGGTAAACAGGGGGCTCCTGCCTTGGGGGGGAGGTTCCTGGCCAAGGCCATGTCCACAGAGATGATGGAACCATGGATGGGAGGGTTCTGACCCCACAGCCATCCTGCCGGGCCTCAGCTTCTCCAGCCTGAACACTTGCTCCCACCACCTCTGCTTCTGGGGCTGGGAGTCCTCAAGCCCCACCAACCTGGGTGAAGACAAACCCTTGGGGGTGTTGGTGGGGCCACACTTACCCCCATTGTGCACAAACATCACCAACGAGCACTTTTGGAGACCTCTGGCTGAGGGAAAACAGCTGAGGTTCCACCAAAAGCTGCCGAGGCTGGGCATGGGGTTGGTGCCGAGGGGCTCAGGAGCAGAGGGGGTGAGAGCCCACCAGGGCTGAAAGGGGACCAGGGAAGAGACTTCTAGAACCATAGAATGGTTTGGGTTGAAGGGACCCTTAAAGATCATCAAATTCCAACNCTCCAGCCCTCCCAGCATCTCCACGGCCTTCTCCAGCCCCGCTCCACATCCTTCCTGTGCCAAGGACTCCAGAGCTGGAGACCCTGACAGGGACTGATGGCCGTGAGCGACCAAGCTCAACCTCACCTCTGCAGAGAAACCCTTCTCCCAACCAGACAAATCTACTAAAAACCCCCAAACCAGGACACAATTTGACTTAATTTTTTGGTTTTTGGGTTTTTTTTTTTTAAACTAATAGTTTTCTACTATACATTGGTGCTCTGGTCCATCAGAGTCACGGCTGAGCTATCGCACGGACGTACACACGGACTCTCTGGACAGAATATACACACTGTACAGATCCCTATGGAGCTTCACGTGGGATCCATCCCTACGGGGAGGTGTCTCCTCGCTCGCCCACTTCCAGGCTGGAGCCGGTGGGGAACTGAGCAGCTTCCTGCTCCCCCTGCCTGGATCCGGAGGGGAGAAGGGCAAGAAGGGTTCAACCACTCTTCCCTCCTCAGTCTTACCAACATCTGTCTCCAGAATGAGTAGAGGAGACCCAAGATTTCCCTACTTTCAGCCCAAAAGAGAGCTGGAGGGGTCTCTCCCCACTGTCCCCACGCAGGAGCCACTCTGTCAGCTCCCACCTGGCAAAGCTGCCAAAAATCACTCTCCAACATGTTTTTTCAGCACGTGGGCCGACCCCAGGAGGCATCTCCTTGCCCACGGCAGAGCTCCAGCTCTCTCCTGCATCATGAGAGCACACAAACTCGGTTTTTCAAGCAGAATAAATTAAGTTTGGAGGCCAGCTCCTCTCCGTGGAGCTCCTGTGGCTGTCGTTGTTCACCCAGGACCCCACCACCACCTCTGGAGAGCTCTGATCCTGCAGATGCACCAGCCCCTTCTTCTCCTTCTTCTCTCCTCTCTGCCCTGGAGGAATGACAACAGCGCTCCAGGTGCAGCACTTCATCCTCCAGCTCCCACCACAGCCGGAGCTCCAGCCAGCAGGAGTCAGGCTGAACAGGCAGTGGACAATATTTTCACGTCATGTGTAGGTGGGGGATGAGCATCTCCCTTGTCACCATCCCAAAAACACCTTCTCCTCACTCCAGGGATGGTCCTGCTTCTTCCGGGTGGGATGATGGTGCTGGGGAGTTTTGGAGCCTGAGCAGTAGCCAAAGATGGATGTGTACAGATGGGGCAGGCGCGTTTCACACGGCCTCTCGCGTGCTGCTGGGAGCCCGGGTGGCACCTTCTGATCCACCAACAGCCACACAGGGAAGAGATTCCCATCTCCAAGCTCCAAATCCAGCTCCTCCAAGCAGGACCAGATGAGAATAGTGCACTGGGCTCCCCGTTTCTGCTACAGGTCCAACCCACGTGCTCAAAATCCTCCACGGTGGTGAGCAAGGTCCAGATCAGGTCACGGTGGTTGGATCGGGGAAGAACATTCCCTTCCAGTGGCTGGGAGCAGGGTGGGAAGAGCCTTCCTCCTCCCTGAGAGTTCCATCAGCGGGCTCAGTGGTGGTGCAGCACGGCCTGGAGATCCTCCGGCAAGGAGCCGATGATGGTCTCGATGTAGAGGCCCACGCGCTGCAGGGTCTCCTCCTTCACAGGGAGGTGCTGGCACCTGGCTCGGACCTACGGAGACATGGAGGAGAGGAACAGAGATTTCATAAGAGCTTCAAAGCTCCTCTTTCCACTTGGAGGAAAACTCCAGGTTGTCTCTTTAGTTGGGGGTACAAGACAACAGGCAAAACTGCCACCTGAGCCCCAGGGAGATGCAAAGAGAACCTTGAATCCTTGTCTACACAAACACTACAATGTCATGATTGTCCCATTTGCTGGTTCTCCAAATCAGGGAGCAAGAACCAAGTTTTCAGAGCTACAAATGTGGGCCGTGTCCCTGGTCCTTCCCAGCCCCAGAGGTACAGACAGAAATGAAGCAGGAAGAAGGGAGGAAAACTTACCAACTTCTCCCGAAGTTTTAGCACCAGGTCTACGATCTCCACCTCAGACTTGTCCTTCATCCAGGCCACGATGTTCTAAAGAGAGAGAAGAGCTTTCTTCAGGGGACATTTCTTCTTTACAGAGGCTTTTCTCAAAGAGATACCCCTAAGCAAAGCCTGAAATAAAAGCCAGGAGGAGGTTTCTCATCCTCTTTCCCAACCCTGCTGACAGCACTTAGGCCTAAATGAGCAAGACAGAGCTCACCACCGTTCTGACCATGACAGCATCAAGCTTGTGACTGCAAGAGGAGAATCAAGGACAGAGGCACCAAAATGCAGGTTCCCCTCCTCCAGCCAGCACCAGGAACCCTGTGCTGTGCTCAGCACTGAAGCCATCTGCCAGAGGCAGGGCTGTTCCAGAAGGAGCCAGCTTTGGCTCTTCCCACACCCCGCTGGAGAACCTGCCCTACTGACCAGGAACCAAATGCTGGAGCTGAAGATGCCCCTGGGGATGACACCAGGATGGCCAGGAGGCAGCAATGGGCCCTGGTGGCCAAGAAGGCCAAGGGCATCATGGGGGGCATCCAGAAGAGCGTGGAGAACCTGGAGGGAGGTGATCCTGCCCCTCTGCCCTGCCCTGCCCTGCCCTGGGGAGGCCCCACCTGGAGCCCTGGGAGCAGTTGGGGGCTGCCCAGTTGCAGAAGGAGAGGGAAGTGGTGGAGAGGGCCCAGCAGAGGAGCGCGGAGCTGCTGAGGGGCCTGGAGCATCTCTGTGCTGAGGAGCGGCTGAGGGACTTGGGGGTGTTCACCCTGGAGAAGAGAAGGCTGAGGGGGGATGTGCTGAAGGCCTAGAAGTCCTTGCAGGGACAAGGGGTGTCAGGAGGATGGGGCCAGTCTGTTTCCAGTGGTGGCCAGGGAGAGGCCAAGAGGGAGCCTGGCAAGGTCCATGGCAGCGTGAGGGTGAGGGTGGCAGAGCCCTGGCAGAGGCTGCCCAGAGAGGGGCTGGACTCTCCTTCTCTGGAGACATCCCAAGGCCCCTCTTGGGGGGCACCTTCCTGGGGAACCTGCTGGGGGTGCCCCTGCTCTGGCAGGGGGTTGGCCTGGGGGGTCTCCAGAGGTCCCTGCCCACCCCTGCTACTCTGGGATTCTGTGCCCTCATCTCCCAGGATCCAAGACTGAGAAATGCTGGTTTGAAGTCCACCTTGGCCTTGATTTGAACCCCTGGGACATACCGCTTCACAGATGGCCTCCAAATGAAGGGCCTCCAGCTTCTGGGTCATCTCCTTGTGCCTCTGACGGTACCAGCCATCAAAGTTGGGAGACTTGAAGAAACGCCTGCAGGAGGAGAGGTGACAGTGAGAAGGGGACAGAGGGGCACTCAGGGGAGCACGCTGGCTCCACCACACACAGGTCCCCCATCCTGCTGCAGCACAGACGTGAGAGCAAGAGACATCCTGACTCATGGTGCCATTAGGGATGGCAAGTGATTATGAGCTAATACACTCTTTCCCTATCTCGTCTGCTCCAGAGGCTTCTCTTCTGCCAGGCACTAACGTGACACAGCTCAGCAGCTTTAGCAGATTGTCACCAAGAGAGGGACAATCCTGCCAGACTCAAGCCTCAGCCAAGGCAAGAAGTGGGGCTCTTTGCCCTCTTTAGCCTCATTTTGCCCCATTTTTCCTTGGGAGTTATGAGTCGGGACTCAGTTTGGAGAAGGGAAGGCTCCAGGGAGACCTCACAGACCCTTCCAGTCACTCAAGGGGCTCCAGGAAAGCTGTGGAGGGACTCCTGATGAGGGAGGGGAGCCCTAGGATGAGGGGGAAGGTTTTGACCTGGAAAGAGGGGAGATGGAGCTGAGATGTGGGGAAGAACTTCTCTGGTGGGAGGGTGGTGAGAATCCATCCCAGGTTGTCCCAAGAAGCTGTGGCTGCCCCATCCCTGGAGGGGTTCAAGGCCAGGCTGGACAGGGCTTGGAACCACCTGGTGTGGTGGGAAGTGTCCCTGCCCACTGGAGAGGGCTCGAAGGTCCCTTCAACCCAAACCCTTCTGTGATTCCATGATTCTCTGACATCTGGGCTTCTCCAGTCACATTCCTCTGCAGTATCTCGCTTAATTCCTCACCTTTCCTGATTTTTAAAGCTTTCAGCCATTTGCCAGCAGGGACACAAAGCCCAGAGAACTGGTGATTTATGTCTCCTGCATCAAGGGATCATCCAGGCTACGTCAGAGGATGTGCAGCTCACACCTCCCCCGTGCAGAGCAGTAACGAGCTTCTGGTTTTAATGAGCTATGCAGGAAAATGAGCAGGGGGCAGCACAACACCTGGTGTTACCTCACAGCGGCACAGGATCTAAGATCCAATTCAAAAGGAACACAGAAACTGGGAGAGCAGGGCTGGACAGCAGAGACAGGAGAAGATGAGAAAGATCAAGATGTGACAGCCCCATCAGCAGCACATTCCTTGACCCTCCTCCATTAGTACATCTCACACTGTACTTCAGCATCTTCCTCCACTGCAAGTGTCCCACTTCATGTCCCTTCCAGCCACTTCCTCAGGCCACCTCCAGGGAGGCACCTCACCAGCAGAACCCAGGAGATGTTTATACCACTTCTTGGACATGGAGCTGGTGGGACGGGGCCAGCGGAGGCCACCAAGATGCTGGGAGGGCTGGAGCAGCTCTGCTGGGAGGACAGGCTGAGAGAGCTGGGGCTGCTCAGCCTGGAGAAGAGAAGGCTGCTCCAAGGGGAGAGCTTGGAGCAGCCTTCCAGNAGATTCTGTGATTCTTTTTTGCAGCTCCAAGGACCTCTAACCCCAGCCAAGATCTCAAGATTCCACTGGGACACAGACAGGCTTATTTTTAGGAACTTAAGGAACACAAGGAACAGCACATCCAGAAAATGTCACACAGTTAAGAACCCCGGAAAGTGTAAACTCCTGATTGTCCATCAGTTGCCTGCAAAACCTCAAGCAGTTCAGTGAAGCAGCTTGTTGTTTGTTACTATTTTTGAGGTATTAGATATGGAAAATGAAATCTTCCCACCACACCCCCACCATGAGGAGGGGAACCACTGGTTTTCCATGAAATATGTTCAAGCCCCAAACGGTACAAACACTATTACAGCAACAAACCATGCTGGTCCTTGATCACTGTCCCTGCTCACCTTCTGGAACTTCTTCCCTTCTCCATACTCCAGACATTGCCCATTTCCCTTCCCACTGGGAGTCCAATTTCTGGAACTTTCCTACTGATATTGTGATGTGTCTTCTCCATCCCTTTCATAACTAATTATCCTTTATAGGAAAGATGGACTAACTCTCCTGCAAACTCTCTTAAGTTCTTCCCTGAAGAAAATACATCCTTCTGTGTTCTATCAGCATGGCTAACATGCAAGAAAAATGAATCCTGCCTCCAGTTCTGGGCTCCCCAGTTCAAGAGAGACTGGGAACTCCTGGAGAGATCCCAGTGTAGGGCAACAAAGATGCTGGAGGGGTTGGAGCATCTCCCTGAGGAGGAAAGGCTGAGAGAGCTGGGACTCTTGAGCCTGGAGAAGAGAAGGCTGAGGGGAGACCTTGTCAATGCTCCCAAGGATCTGAAGGATGGGGGGAAGGAGGATGAAGCTGGATGCTTCTCAGTGGTTCCCAGGGACAGGACGAGGGGCAACGGGCACAAGCTGGAGCATGGGAAGTTCCATCTTAACATGGAGGAACTTGTTTGGGGTGAGGGTGTCAGAGCCCTGGCAGAGGCTGCCCAGGGAGGGTGTGGAGTCCCCTTCTCTGGAGACCTTCAAACCCCACTGGATGCAGCCCTGAGGGATGTGCTCTGGGCAACCCTGCTTTAGCAGGGGAGTGGGACTGGGTGGTCCCTGGAGGTCCCTTCCAGCTCTGACAATTCCCTGAGTCCATGAAATCCCGTTGTCCTGAACACTGCTGGATGAAAAGCTGCGAGTCTTTGCATCCCATCCACCCAGGACCAGAGGCTCCAAAAAGAAAGACTCCCCCAAGGACAATAAATGACAGAGCTGATGTCAGAGACGAGTCCCCTTCTCTCCTGGGTTTCTATTTCTTCTCCAGCAGCCAGGGCTTAGTTTAAGCTCCTGGAGGGGGAGAGCTGACAGCGCCTGGACCCGCCTGGATCTACTCATTTAAGAGATTATGCAAAACAGGGGATTGGTTCTGCCCTGCACTCGCTTGTCATAGAATCATAGAATGGTCAGAGTTGGAAGGGACCTTAAAGATCATCCAGTTCCAACCCCCCTGCCCTGGGCAGGGACACCTCTCCCTAGAGCAGGTTGCTCCAAGCCCCATCCAGCCTGGCCTTAAACACTTCCAGGGATGGGGCATCAACAACTTCCCTGGGCAACCTGTTCCAGTGCCTCACCACCCTCACAGCAAAGAACTTCTTCCTAAGATCTCATCTCAATCTCCCCTCTTCCCATTTAAAACCATTCCCCCTCGTCCTGTCACTAGACTTCCTGGCAAAGAGTCCTTCTCCAGCTCTCCTGGAGCTCCCTTCAGATCCTGGAAGGCTGCTATCAGGTCTCCC
Organism: Thinocorus orbignyianus; assembly: GCA_013400375.1. Classification (NCBI taxonomy): domain Eukaryota; kingdom Metazoa; phylum Chordata; class Aves; order Ciconiiformes; family Thinocoridae; genus Thinocorus; species Thinocorus orbignyianus. Next base: position 87,017 of record VXBW01003417.1, read on the forward strand.
CTGTCCCATCGCTCCTCACAGACAGGGGTTTCTCAGGAGACCAGCCTCTGTCCTGGAACTTCCCTTTTGCTCCCAGTTCTGTCTCAGGGTTTGAGCTCCGTTCCGACCCGCGCCAGCTGCTGAGGGGAACGGGGGAGGAATTCCCAAAGTCCTACCTGTAGAGGCCCAGCCAGTCGCCCTTGAGTAGGCAGGTGAGCTGGGGACCAGCGTGCTCCAGGGTCTTCATGAAATCTTCCTGGCGGAAGGGACGGATCTGAGGAGGGTTCTGTGCAACAGAAAGACCACGTTACATGGGGCCCAAAAGAAATTTGGGGGGAAGGGGGATATGGGATCTGTATTTACAATGGATGCACATGGCAGGTGTAACTAGAACATCCTGGTTTGAGGTAAAATGAACCAATTTTCTGTTTTACAGTTTTAGTTTTTCAGCTGTGCCTCTCCTGACTAACTAAACTCCAAAATTAAGACCTGGTCACACCAAGGGATGGTGCAGAGAGGCCCTGGCTTATCCTTATTGCTGGAACAACCAAAGGCAGGGAATTCCGTTATCTGCCCTCTTGGAGGGTGGGAAGTGGAAAAGCCTCGAGGAGTCACAGCTGTGGGGAGGAGGGGACAGGAGAGGGGACCCAAACCTGACCAGCAGGGTATTCCATCCCAGCCACATCATGCCCAGGATAAAAGCTGAGGGATCAAAGGGTCAGCTCTCCTTCTTCGATGGCCAATGTCCAAGGAGGACTCTATCTGTTCCTCTGCCTTTGATCCTGATCCGAGTATTCCTGACTCCAGAGCTGGAATCCAGCTCCTGCCCATTACCGAGTCCAGCCTGGGACTTTTCCCTGTGCCTGCTGGTGACATGGTCGTCATCCTGGGAGCTTGATATGGTTTTGTGGATACTGTATACCTTTTGCTTCCCCTTTTTTTCAAATTTTCTTTTTATTACTTATTACTTTTTATCTATATTTTCATTAAAGTAGTTTAGCTTTTCTCTAAACTCCTGCATCTCTTTAATCTCTTCCTCTCCTCTCTTTTTCTTAGAAGGGGGAAGGAGAGGGGGCTCATCATCTATCATTCCAACTGGTCAAAACCATGAAGGAACACCTCAACTGCAGCTCAGTTTGTCAGCCTCAAATGAGACTGACAACATTTGAGCTCACTGAAAAAGAGGAGGCCTCTGCCCCAATGTTTGCTTCAGCTTTTTTGTTTTGTTGTTGTTGCTTTTAAAGGAGTAACAACCCTCTTCCTTCGAGGAGGGAAGCTCATGGAGAGTATCAGCCCATGGCAGAACCATTCCCAGTCCCCGCAGCCACAGGAAAGCAGAAGAGACTGGAAAAGCCAACATACCTTCCATGGAGTAATGGCCCTCTGCAGAGGCATCAGACTTGCAATATAATGCTCCTGAGAAGAAATAAAACACACACACACCCCAAAAAAAAAGAAAAGAAAAGGAAAAAAGATGTTACAACAATCAAGGAGCCTCTTGTGTGGCCACCAAGTGTGATGGTCTTCTCCAACGCATCACAGCACAACCAACAGCCTCCTACTCTCTCCTATTTCACATGAGCCCAAGTGTCCTGGCTCATTTCCCACCAGGGACCAGGTCACAGGACTACACTGTGGAATCCCAAGCATGTGGGAAAAGCTCAGGTGGGAAGAAGTTGGCAGGAGGGACTTAAAGCTGAGAAGATGCTCCGTCCTCCCATGTTCTACCTCCTGAGAAGAAGTAGAAAGGAAAATGGAAGAGCCAAACTGGGCCAACTGGATGGTCTCCCAAAAAAGCAGCCTTCTAGTGGGACTAGACAAGAAAGGCTTTGAGGGGAAGCACTCGTTGAAATCCTCCTCAGGGTGGTGATCACCACGTGGGCAGGTTCTGAAACTCTACAGGAAAACTCCCCAAAGCCAGAGGGGAGGGTTTCACACTGGCTATGGGTTTGATTCCAGCATTAGAGGGGAAGAAGAGCCTTTTGGGCTCCTGTCCCTTCCCAGAATCCCAGAAGGATATGAGGTTGGAAGGGACCTCTGGAGATCATCTAGTCCAAAGTACCTCTGGAGGTATCTAGTCCAACCCCCTGCCAAAGCAGGTCCTCCTAGAGCAGGCTGCACAGGAACTTGTCCGGGAGGGTTGGAATATCTCCAGAGAAGGAGACTCCAGCCCCTCTCTGGGCAGCCTCTGCCAGAGCTCTGCCACCCTCACCCCAAAGAAGCTCCTCCTTGGCTTGAGATGGAACTTCTTATGTACTTATGTTTCCTAAATACCTGCTTTGACCACCTGCTGAGAAGAGCAGAGGTGGCATCAGAGCCAAATATCACAAAACACCTATTCCTACATGGCAGGAACCAAAGGATGCTCTGGATATCCAGCTGCTGGATAGCCAACTGTCGAATATCCACCTGGCAGACTTTCATGCTGATTACTGAAATCTGCATTCAAGAGACATTTAGCTCCTTTCCATGGAGTAGAACATCTCTAGAGGTTGCCAGGACCTGAATCTACTCCAGATGCTCAGGAACGGGTGAATAAAAGAGGGCAAGCACCAACTTGTCTCTCCGGCGTCTCCTCCCCAGCTCCCCTTCACTTCCCACCGCCCCCGACACGTCCCTGCTCGACTCACCAGGGGGATGATGAAGCTCTGGGTGAGCTCCAGGAGGTGACGCCTCAACAGGGCACTCTGGACCTCAGAGGGGCGTTTCCTCTGGATCCCCTGCAAAGCACAAGCCACACGTTCACTGAGGAACTTGCCCAGAGAGACATAGAATTTGCAAACCATAAGCAGCCAGTCCCAGACTGCATGGAAAACCACCCAAAACACCAATTCCGCTCTCTAGCTGAGCATTTCACTCATATTCCACACAGGGAATCTGGTTTTTACAGGCTGTATTTTTAATTTATAAGGTTATCATTAGCTCAGGTTATCATAGAATCATAGAATGGTCAGAGTTGGAAGGGATCTTAAAGATCACCCAGTTCCAACCCCCCTGCCCTGGGCAGGGACCCCTCTCCCTAGAGCAGGTTGCTCCAAGCCCCATCCAGCCTGGCCTTAAACACTTCCAGGGATGGGGCATCAACAACTTCCCTGGGCAACCTGTTCCAGTGCCTCACCACCCTCACACCAAAGAACTTCCTCCTAATATCCAATCTAAATCTCCCCTCTTCCAATCTAAAACCATTCCCCCTCGTCCTGTCACTAGACTTCCTGACCAAGAGTCCCTCCCCAGAGGGAGCGTCTAATCTATAATATTAAGTGAAAAAATGTAAAATCCAGCATGATGAACCATGCCAAACTACACTGGGATAAATCACACACTTTTGGAGAGTTTTATCTGTTGAAACCAAGCTGTTGGCACAGGTTTCCCTGTAACACACAGGGGGTGGGACAGAGTGGGAACTGCTTACCTTCAGAAGTCTTTTTATCAGGGTTTTGTCTTTGTGGAGAAAAGTTTTATAGGAAGTATAGATGCCTGGAATGAAAAAGAGTCCCCAAATCAGAATAAAATAAAAAAAACAACCCCAAATTTTGCCCCTGCATCTAAAAGAGGCTCTAGATTATATATATTATATAATGTGGGGATAAAACAGCTGAAATTCCTAGCACAGACCCTGGCAGCTGTGTGTGTGTGTGTATAATTACCAAAATTATAAAAAATAATTAGAAAAATGACACTGCTAATGCAGCCAGCACGCACAGCAGGATTGAAGGACACCACAAGGGATCAACCCGGCTGAGGAGCAGCTCTGTGGGAAGGGCCCTGGGGGACAAGGAGCTGGAGATTATGCGAGCCGTGGGGCTTCCATGGCCAAGGGAAGCCACTTGGACACTGGGCTGCATCACCCAGGGCATCACTGGTGGGAAGAATCATTGTCCCACTCTACTCAGCGCTGGTCAGGCCACACCTGGAACACGGGGCTCAGTTTTGGGTCCTGCTATGGAAAAAAGCTGTGGCCAGGCTGGAGAGGGGCCACCAAGAGCCACCAAGATGATCCAAGGGCTGGGGAGCTGCCACATGAGGAAAGGCTGAGAGAACGGGGTTTGTTCCACCAAGATGATCCAAGGGCTGGGGAGCCGCCACATGAGGAAAGGCTGAGAGAACAGGGTTTGTTCCACCAAGATGATCCAAGGACGGGGAATCTGCCACATGGGGAAAGGTTGAGAGAACTGGGTTTGTTCCACCAAGGTCACCATGATGATCCAAGGATGGGGAATCTGCCATGTGGGGAAAGGCTGAGAGAACAGGGTTTGTCCCATCTGGAGAAAAGCAGGCTCAGGGGAGACCTTACCACCGCCTTCTAGAACTTAAAGGGTGGCTACAAAGGAGATGGAGACTCCCTTTTCACAAGGAATCACATGGAGAAGACGAGGGGTGATGAGGAGAGGTTACTCCTGGGGACATTCCAATTGGACACAAGGGGAAGACTTTTCACACTAAGAACTATCAGCTGCTGGAATAATCTCTGCAGGGAAGCTGTGGATTCCCCATCATTGGACACTTGTAAGGTTCAGCTGGCCAGGGAGCTGGGCCACCTTGTCTAGACCCTCTTTAGCCACAAAAGGTTGGACCAAACGACCTTTGAGGTCCCTTCCAACCTGGGCTTCCACGATTCTATGACACTGAATGACCTCAAGGACCTCCTAAGGCTAAGCTTCTGATGGGATAACTTATGGAGTCAGCTTGTGGCCTGAGCTGAGCAGTTGGTTAAGTGCTGGACAGCTGTATCTAGGTGAGCAAGACTTTGACTTCCATGGCATCTAAAAAGCAGGCATGATATATGAAATAAAATCAGGAAAATTAAAAGTTCTCCCCCAACACTAGAATAATTTGCTTAATTGGCTTTTTCAATCTTGGAACAAAGGTTGGCTGTACTAAGCAGGGGCTGCCACCAGGGAGAACTCCACGTGTGAGAAGGTGGTGACACCAAAATGTCCATTTGCTGAGTGAGATACAAAGAACAGTACGTGCAACATTCACATGCCTGCAAAATCCCAAACCTGGAAGGGTAAACAAAACTAAATGGTGTCTGACAAAAAGGCTCACCTGGTTTTGTGTCCAGGGTTTTCAGTTTAGCCAGCTTCTTCACCTTGACTTGCTTGGGCAGGTCTCCTGGGGAAAGACACCCAAATGACTAAGTTCAGAGCCAGGGCTTGCACTCAAGAGACTTAAGAACATCCAGTCCCACACTTGTACATCGTAAATCACATCCTCCTGCACCCCACCCTCACGTAAGCCTTCCCAACTGCTAACTTTCCTGCTAAAATTTTGGAACAGGAACACATTAAGGAGGCATTGCAAAGAAAACCCTGCTCCTCAACTGAGAGGTTTCCTTGGCTTCACAGATAATAATTAGTCTCTCTCTCCACTTCTCTGTTCTTCTCTTTCCTGCCCAGGATGTATTTCTCCTTTCCTTAAGGCTTCAGAAAAAAAACCCAGTGGGTTATCTTCTAAGGATTCATCTTTGCCATTGTCTGTGCTCACCCTGACCGAGGCAGAGTCTGGATTTCCCTTTGGTTTCTCCTAGATGATCTTTAAGGTCCCTTCCAACTCTGACCACTCTATGATTCTATGATTCTGAGCTCTCAGGGGAACAAAGCTTGTGTAAACCCATGGCTTAGCAGCTCACTGCCAGCCCCTGACCAGGTCCACCAGCACAAGAGGACTTGGCTTCCACCCTCACCTGACATTCGGAGCTCCCCAACCCGAAGAATGTGTGGCCAGTGCTGGAGAGTTTTGATAAAGAAAGGGTTCGTGACGCCCACAACGATGTTTGGCCTAGAAAGGGAGGAAAAGAAACCACAGAACCATGCTGACCTCGGGGTTTCCTTCACACAGACAGTAGTGAGAGGGTCACAGGGGTCCATGGGCTACTCTCCTATGAGGACAGGCTGAGAGAGCTGGGGCTGTTCAGCCTGGAGAAGAGAAGGCTCCGGGGAGACCTTGGAGCAGCCTTCCAGGATATGAAGGGAGCTCCAGGAGAGCTGGAGAGGGACTCTTGGTCAGGGAGTGGAGGGACAGGACAAGGGGGAAGGGTTTTAAATTGGAAGAGGGGAGATTTAGATGAGATCTTAGGAAGAACTTCTTTGTGAGGGTGGTGAGGCACTGGAACAGGTTGCCCAGGGAAGCTGTTGATGCCCCATCCCTGGAAGTGTTTAAGGCCAGGCTGGATGGGGCTTGGAGCAACCTGCTGTAGGGAGGGGTGTCCCTGCCCATGGCAGGGGGGGTGGAACTTGATGATCTTTAAGGTCCCTTTCAACTCTGACCATTCTATGATTCTATGACACTCACGGAGCCTGTGTCCTGGTGGTGTACTCCTTGAACTCACTGTCGTGGATAGTGAAGTAGGGGCGGTAGTCGCAGCAGTAGCGCAGGGGAGCCAGGCAGCTGGAAGAACAGGCAGAGAGAGGAGGAACATGTGTTTACACCAGGTTTGTGTCCCAGAGCAGCCTTCTGTCCTGCCAGAGGTAACACTTTGGAGGAGACCCAGGGTCTTTTTCTTTTTTCAGCTAAAGCAGAGTTCAAAGCTGGGGAGACAACGTTCCTCAGGGCTACGAACCATCATGTTCCTCAGGGATACAAACCATCATGTTCCTCAGGGATACAAACCATTGTGTTCCTCAGGGCTACGAAACATCAGTTTGCTGATGACACCAAGCTGTGGTGTGGCTGACACGCTGGAGGGAAGGGATTCCATCCAGAGGGACCTGGACAGGCTGGAGAGGTGGGCCTGTGTGAACCTCATGAAGTTCAACCAGGCCAAGGGCAGGGGCCTGCATTTGGGACATGACAATCCCAGGCACAAATACAGGCTGGGTAGGGAAGGGATGGAGAGCAGCCCTGAGGAGAAGGACTTGGGGGTGCTGGTGGGTGAGAAGCTCAACATGAGCTGGCAACGTGTGCTGGCAGCCCAGTAAGACAACGCCATCCTGGGCTGCATCCCCAGCAGAGGGGCCAGCAGGGTGAGGGGGGTGATTCTCCCCCTNGGAGCAGCCTTCCAGGATGTGAAGGGAGCTCCAGGAGAGCTGGAGAGGGACTCTTGGTCAGGGAGGGGAGGGAAAGGACAAGGGGGAAGGGTTTTCAATTGGAAGAGGGGAGATTTAGATTAGGAAGAACTTCTTTGGCGTGAGGGTGGTGAGGCACTGGAACAGGTTGCCCAGAGAAGCTGTGGCTGCCCCATCCCTGGAGGGGTTCAAGGCCAGGCTGGATGGGGCTTGGAGCAACCTGGTGTGGTGGGAGGTGTCCCTGCCTAGCGCGGGGTTGGAAATGGGGAGGCTTGAAGGTCCCTTCCAACTCTCACCATTCTGTGATTCTATGACTCTATCAGATCTCCCTTCTACTCTCCTGTACCACAGGCAGAATACCGGCCAGACCACCTTGCTCTGCTATTTGCATGTGAGACATCCTCTCACAGGCAAACTAAACCTACAGCAACTGACTCATCAGAAGAGTGCACCTGCAAGAGAAAAACTGCCAGAATTTCTTCTCATATTTCCCCATATCTCAGAATTTGAAGGCGTTACCTGGTAAGTGCCAGAACCATTTCCGAAGAAACTGTAGGGGACGGGGCCATGACAACAATCGGCTCTCCCAGTAACATCAGCTCCCATAACATCTGGATGTGAATGAGGACAGGCTGGAAACATCTGAGTGAAAAGAAGAATGAGGTTAGAAATGTAGTTCAGGAAAGAAGAGACAGATGTATTGCATGTGAATCTACCCAGATGTGCGTCTGTCCGGGAATTTGAAATCTAGGGTTGATTTTTAGCATCCCATAAGAGAATCACAGAATGCTCTGGAGTTGGCAGGGACCTCTGGAGCCCCCNAAGGACTTCCAGGCCTTCAGCACATCCCCCCTCAGCCTTCTCTTCTCCAGGGTGAACACCCCCAAGTCCCTCAGCCGCTCCTCAGCACAGAGATGCTCCAGGCCCCTCAGCAGCTCCGCGCTCCTCTGCTGGGCCCTCTCCACCACTTCCCTCTCCTCCTGTGCCAGGTGACTTTACTCATGGCGTTGCTCAATCATTTTATACATATTTGAAGGAAACATAAAGCAACCTCCTGAACATATTGCCCTCAGAACATGTTTTCATCTAAGCTGAGCTCCTTTTTGCCAAGAAAGGTTGGACCAGACAGCCCTGGAGGTCCCTTCCAACCTGGCACTATGTGATCCTATGATTCCAAGTAAAATGCAGGTGGATTACAGCAGAGGAATATCTATCAGACCAGCACCTATCATGCTATAAAGGTTGGTTCTGATGCACAATTTGTGTCCTTCAGAGCTTGAGCTGTCACCAGCTGAGGGTGAGAAAAACCCTCCTCTAACCAGGACAGGGGGGGTTAAGGGCAGTGCACCTGGGTTCAAACACTGCCCAAGCTCTGCAAACCCCAAATTCTACACAACACTCTGAAAACCAGTTATCTTTGGTTCCTCGTCTCACATCTTTGTTATTCCTGGGATTTATGGGATGCTCTGATCAGGGAGAGGGGAAAGCAGAGGGTTGCAAGGATGGTGGCTCTCACCTGAAAAGATCCAGCTCGTGAATGCTGGGGAGAACCATTGGGGCTGGTAACAGATTCTAAATGAGGAAGGGAAAAAAAAAAAGAAAGAAAAACAAGAAACAAACCCAAAACTGTTAGTAAATGGAAACATCCTGACTGAAACACCCTCTGAAGGGACCACATCAACCAAAAAGTAGCTCCCTCTACAACATGCACAAGAAGAAGAGATCAAGGCTATGGCCCAGAGGCTGAGCCAGGAACAGATCTGGATGGAGCAGTCAAGGTCCACGTGAATTTCCTTTCCTACACCATAACCAAGAACCCCTTCTTTTCACCATTTGAAAGACTCCTCATGTCTGCTCCCTTATTTTCTAGAGTTTCCTCTGCCGGAAGACAGAGCTTAAGATAGAGACATAGAACATAAGGGTTAGTGATATGGGCACCAAGATTTGGGAAAGAGGACAACTTTGTTCAAAGGAGAGAAAAAGGGAAAAGAAGAAACCAACAAGAATCAAAATCAAAGCTGACCCAGAGCAGTAAGAGACGATCAGGGAGAAGAGTAAGGCAGGGTCTGGTGTAGACCTACCCACACATGAATTCCTGGGAAAGGAGAGATGAACAAAAACCAGGAGAACAACACACACACATAGCTTGAAGCCCACAAACTCCGTGCTTTGAAAGGCAGAGGTGGGAGAGGGTGAGTTGTGAACCAGATGAGGAGCCCCAACTCCATGAATCCCAGGGCAAAGTGGGATTTCAAACTGGGTAAGGCTGGAAGAGTTGTGCTCCTTCCCCACCCTCCGCCCTTAGCAGCCTGGGTTCTGCTTCTCAATGGCTTGTGCCCTGTCACACTTCATCTCACCTCCTGATTGAACTGCTTCACCGGGCTTGATCCTGGTTTATCCACCCTTGAGGGGATCCTCACCTGGATGACAAATGAGAGGGATTTAAGAAACGTGTAGATGTGGCACTTCAGGGCATGCCCTAGTGGCCAAGATGGTTGGGTTGGGAGATTTGTTTTGTGGGGCTCAGTTTTCTGTGGGGAGTGTGTGGTGTTTTGTGTGTGTATGGTTGGACTCGATGATCTCAAAGGTCCTCTCCAACCAAGAGATTATCCAGGGAGGTGGAAGCCAAAGTGCACACACACTTTGTCTTCCTGCCTGACAACCCCTCACGTGAGAAAGTTTCCTCAATTATCAGTTCTAACTGCATGGATGGTAGGAATAAAGGGCAAGAATAGGGGAGAGGAGCAATTTTAATGTCCTGAAGCAAAGGCATTGCACGTTCCACTTCCCAGTTTGTCCCAGTGATCTGCTGGGGAGCACGGATCAGCAGCAACAAGTACCTGAATGACAACTCCCATCACTGGAAGGTTCAGAGTCTGTCCCGGCACAGGAGGCGGCCACTGATCGATCTCGTTGCACACTGCAGGGACACAGGGAAAGGAAAAAGGTTAATCTGGAGGACAACAGAATCATAGAATGGTTGGAGNTACTCCAGCTGGTCCTGTGAGTTCTGCCAGTTTAAGCATCACTCACTCCCAGCTCACACGTCCCCCAGCAAACACTACATCAAGCAATGGTGCAAGTTTGGGTCAGACTCCGGGCGTGACGCCTGCGTCACCGCTTCCAGCGCGGGCCCAGCAGCGCTGCGCTGCTGATCAATCACAGTTAAGTCAAATAGTGGAATAAAGACCTAGAGAGAGATGTAGCATTAGCAGTTTTTTCCTCTCTCTGGGAGTACATTGTGTGCAAAACTGACAGCACCATCGATTAGGGCTGTCAGACGTTTCCCGTTACCGCATCCTTCACAGCTGTTTATGATTCCCACAAGCCAGCCGCTCGCAGGGAAGTTTTCCCCTGTCGGAGTTTGTTCCAGAACAAACTAATCTGGTACCGTTTCAGCTGCCTGTCAGGAACCTCCTGACAAACCCCCTGAAAGGTTTCCCTGGGCAAACCCTCCCTCCCGTGCCCGGCCAGCGGCTCACCCGCCTCCAGGCAGGGCTCCAGCTTGTCGAAGTACTCGGGAGCGATCAGCTGCAGCAGCGACTGGAACAGGTTCACGTAGGGAAGGCGAGACACCAGCACCAGGGACTGGAAGAAGAGGACATTTAGGAGTCAGAGACCGGCCCACACGATCACTTCTAGCACCGCCCATGCTTGATTTGCACTTAAAATCCAACAGCAAGATCACAAAAGAATCATAGAATCATAGAATGGTTGGAGTTGGGAGGGACCTTAAAGATCATCAAGTTCCAAACCCCCTGCAATGTGAGCAGAGCTCAAAAGCAGTGTTTTTACTGCTGGAATTCTCACTGGTGGGGATTTTCTTGGTGGAATCCTAGACAACAAATCCTCAGGCTTCAGGGGACCCTGCGTTTCATAGAATCATAGAATGGTTGGAGTCGGAAGGGACTTTCAAGATCATCCAGTTCCCACCCCCCCTGCCATGGGCAGGGACACCTCCCACCACACCAGGTTGCTCCAAGCCCCATCCAGCCTGGCCTTAAACACTTCCAGGGATGGGGCATCAACAACTTCCCTGGGGAACCTGTTCCAGTGCCTCACCACCCTCACTGGAAAGAACTTCTTCCTAATATCTAATCTAAATCTCCCCCTTCCAGTGAAAATTTTGGCAACAGTCATTTGAACACCTCCTTTCCAATCCCAAACTCTGCCATTTGAAATAAAAAAGCCACCCAAAGCGTGACATCCCACTTCACTGAGGAATTCCAGGTGCCCAGTCCTTCTGTAAGGCTGCCAAAGAGCCAGCACAGGAGCCTGGTACCAGCATCTGCCCAGCAGCTCCCTGTATTCTCCACCTTCTCTGATCCTCCACCTTTTTCAGCGATCAACCCACTGGAAGAAACGGATCTTAGAATCAAAGTGAAATATTTTCCTTCTCTAGAAGTCTGAAGCCTTGGCAGAAGCTGCCCAGGGCAGGGGGGGAGTCGCCACCCCTGGAGGGATCCCAAAGCCGGGCAGCCGTGGTGCTGAGGGACACGGGGCAGGGGGGGGTTGGGCAGGGCTGGGCTGATGGTTGGACTCCATGGTCTGAAAAGTCCCTTCCAACTTGGACAATTCCATGATTCTATGAAATTCCACTCTCTTTCAGGCAGTGGCCATAACTATCTGCACAACACCAAGCACTTTGCATATTTATGCTGAAATAAACACGAAGTTTATATTATTTTTTCCCAGTGCCTGTGTCAAAGGAATTTATGGGAAGAGACAATGCTGGGGAGGTACCAGCAGTGTCGCTGCTGCCAGGTAGAATCAATCAGCCCAGCAGGAAAACCATTCCCAGCAGGCTGCTAGGAAGAAGAAGTACAACTATTAAAGCACTAATAAGCATAGGGTTAAGCTATAACGAGCAGGGACTGTAATAACGAAGGACGTTCTCTCACTGTCAGTGAGGCTGGAGCTACAAATCCAAAGCCAGCACCAGGGAGCTTGGGCACCTCGTGACTCCAAGAGCAGGGCACTGCTCATGGGATTAAGGCCCCACGGCAACGGCACCCGGGTTTGTTTGGAATGACACTTTCCACATATTCCTGTTCCCCACGACCTTTGCCGTTTCCTGCAGAAACGGGGTGTGGGTGTCAGGCGGGAAGGGGTGCTGTTCCACAGCTACACAGAGGTGCCTTCTTCATGGCTGTGGGGGCAGCTGGGAGCAGCAAGAGCTATCTGGTTTCGGCACTCACCTTCTGAAAATAACCCCTCTTCATGGAGCTGTCCTTGACTTGCCTGAAGTACACGTAACCGAAGTAATGAGCTGACTCCCGCTGCAGAGAGACCCACAAGGCAGTGAGAAACCCATTAGTGCTCTCACCAAACCCCCCCCAGGCAATGACAGAAGCCACTGCTCCTGCTGTAAAACAATTGCAGAGCCCCCTCCTACTTCCCACAGTCATCCCGGCTCAGCTCCTTGGGAGAGGTCACCCGATGGGAAGACAGAGAAGAGACAAAACCCACTAAATTCACAAAAAACTACAGCCCCCAGGGAGCCCCTTTCACCAGGACCTTTCTGCAGCCCCTTCAGGGCCATCACCTAAAGGGTTAATTGAGATTTTTGTTATACACCCACAGAGCCAAACCCCCGAGCTCATCCTGGCACCCTCTGATGCCACCGATGTGCTGGGGCTGTCAGCTCTCTTTGCCAGCTTAGGAGTAAGGAATATATCACCAAACCTACTGCATCCCTCTGCAGCCAGGTGTTTGGGGCAGCACCAGGTACAGCTTGGCCCAGAGAGAAGCCCAAAGCCAAGCGATGCTTCACAGCATCCATGAAATTCAACAGATTTAATACAAATCCCCCACAATCACACAATCCCAGGATGTTCTGGAGTGGGCAGGGACCTCTGGGGAGCCCCCAGGCCAACCCCCTGCCAGAGCAGGGGCACCCCCAGCAGGTCCCCCAGGAAGGTGCCCCCCAAGAGGGGCCTTGGGATGTCTCCAGAGAAGGAGAGTCCAGCCCCTCTCTGGGCAGCCTCTGCCAGGGCTCTGCCACCCTCACCCTCACGCTGCCATGGACCTTGCCAGGCTCCCTCTTGGCCTCTCCCTGGCCACCACTGGAAACAGACTGGCCCCATCCTCCTGACACCCCTTGTCCCTGCAAGGACTTCTAGGCCTTCAGCACATCCCCCCTCAGCCTTCTCTTCTCCAGGGTGAACACCCCCAAGTCCCTCAGCCGCTCCTCAGCACAGAGATGCTCCAGGCCCCTCAGCAGCTCCGCGCTCCTCTGCTGGGCCCTCTCCACCACTTCCCTCTCCTTCTGCAACTGGGCAGCCCCCAACTGCTCCCAGGGCTCCAGGTGGGGCCTCCCCAGGGCAGGGCAGGGCAGGGCAGAGGGGCAGGATCACCTCCCTCCAGGTTCTCCACGCTCTTCCTGATGCCTGTCTTTCCCCACGGAAAGGTGCACAGGTTGCCAGGCACGCTGTTGGATGTCACCTGTGTACCACCATCTGTCTCTTCGCTGTCACTACATGTGACTACTGATCTTATCCGGGGTCCTCCTGACTCAGCTCAATCTCTGGGCATAGTTTGGATTCCCAGTGCAACCCTCTATGAGTATTAACGTGGAACCGAGTCCCTGGGTCAAAAGCTTCCTCCTTCTCGGATTATTCCCACACCCAGAGAAAATGAGTATTTATTTATGCACAGAAAACAACCCAAAAAGTTTGGCTTTTCACCCAATGACCCCGCTGTCTGCTTGGCAGGGGCAAGGAGCCCAGTGAGATGCCACTGACCTGCAGGGTCAGGGGAGCTTCTCTGTTGTACTCGCCATCGTCCTCGTAGTGAGAGGTCCTCTGGCCCCCGGACTGGCGCAGGCGGAAACTAAACTGAGTGTCCCCCAGGCCACCTGAGACAGAGAAGATCACAGAGGATCAGCAGGAAGTTCCAGTAAAGAGAAAGCTGGGAATTGGTGAAATCAGAAACGCTGAGGGACACAGGGATGCTGACTTCCAAGGAGCTCCAAAAGTGAAAATGCAGTGGAGAGTAACGGCATAAAGTTCTGGAGTCCTCAGGACACAAAGGACATGGAGCTGGTGGGACGGGGCCAGCGGAGGCCACCAAGATGCTGGGAGGGCTGGAGCAGCTCTGCTGGGAGGACAGGCTGAGAGAGCTGGGGCTGCTCAGCCTGGAGAAGAGAAGGCTGCTCCAAGGGGAGAGCTTCCAGGATGTGAAGGGAGCTCCAGGAGAGCTGGAGAGGGACTCTTGGTCAGGGAGGGGAGGGACAGGACAAGGGGGAAGGGTTTTAAATTGGAAGAGGAGAGATTTTGATTAGATCTGGGGAAGAAGTTCTTTTCTGTGAGGGTGGTGAGGCACTGGAACAGGTTGCCCTGAGAAGCTGTGGCTGCCCCATCCCTGGAGGGGTTCAAGGCCAGGCTGGATGGGGCTTGGAGCCACCTGGTGTGGTGGGAGGTGTCCCTGCCCAGGGCAGGGGGGTTGGAACTGGATGATCTTGAAGGTCCCTTCCAACTCCAACCATTCTGTGATTCTGTGATTCTATGAAATAGATGGGGAGAGAGTGCTTTAACAGCAGAAGGGTTCCCAAAACTCATGTTTTTCAATCAGTATGAAATAATCCAGCCCTGCACCTCTTTCTTTAGCACTGGTTCCTGACTGTTACTTTCCTTCAGCTTTATGCAGTTCCAGTACCTCACCACCCTCACAGCAAAGAACTTCTTCCCAAGATCTTATCTCAATCTCCCCTCTTCCAATTTAAAACCCTTCCCCCTCGTCCTGTCACTTCCCTTCCTGACCAAGAGTCCCTCTCCAGCTCTCCTGGAGCTCCCTTCACATCCTGGAAGCTCTCCCCTTGGAGCAGCCTTCTCTTCTCCAGGCTGAGCAGCCCCAGCTCTCTCAGCCTGTCCTCCCAGCAGAGCTGCTCCAGCCCTCCCAGCATCTTGGTGGCCTCCGCTGGCCCCGTCCCACCAGCTCCATGTCCTTTGTGTCCTGAGGACTCCAGAGCTGGACACAGGACTCCAGGTGGGGTCTCAGGAGCGCAGAGCAGAGGGGGAGAATCCCCTCCCTGGCCCTGCTGCTCACGCTGCTGTGGCTGCAGCCCAGCACGGGCTTGGGTTCTGGGCTGCCAGCAGGCACCGCCAGCTCACGTGGATCTTCTCATCCACTCATTCTCATTTCTCCGAGCACTTCCCTCACAAACACGGAACTGCTGACACTCGGCAGCTGCAAACCCCAGGGAACCCACCCCTCGTGACCGCTTTTTTTTGTACTTCATTGGCAGGGGTGAGGCAGGAGCCTGCATAAGCACATAAAGATCTGGTGTCACCCACCAGATCACAGATTCCATATCTGGACAGCAACCAGAGGGACAAGAAGCCCTAAGGGCTGGGCACTCCTTGGTGTCAGGGCTCTGGGAGACAGAGGGATCGGTCTCTGCTGCATCAGCGGCCGTGACTCACCCTTTCCATCAGGAGCCCGTTTCTTTCCCTAGGTGCCACCTACCTGAGTAGGAGTCTGGGAAGGACAAGTAGCAGATACTCGTCTTCTGCAAGAAACAAAAGCAGGCAGTAAGAAAACCTCCATCACTGCTGCTTAATGTCTTTAAAACCAGAGATTGGAAAAAAAATATAAAAAACCAGTTCTTACCTCTTTCTCTGTCAGTCTGAAGTCATAAGGATACACCAGCTGCAAAGGAGACAAGAGCTGGTAAGGCACAGAATCAGGGAATTGTCAGAGTTGGAAGGGACCTCTAGGGATCACCCAGTCCCACTCCCCTGCTACAGCAGGATCGCCCAGAGCACATCCCTCAGGGCTGCATCCAGGTGGGGTTTGAAGGTCTCCAGAGAAGGGGGCTCCACACCCTCCCTGGGCAGCCTCTGCCAGGGCTCTGCCACCCTCTAAGTGAAGAAGTTTTTCCACACATTTGAATAGTACACTCCAGCTTGTGTCTGTTGGCCCTTGTCCTGTCATTGGGAACCACTGAGAAGAATCCTAGAATCATTCAGGTTGGAAAAGACCCTCGGGATCATGGGGTCCAACCCTCAGCCCCACTCTCCAAGTTCTCCCCTGCACCAGATCCCCCAGCACCACAGCTCAACCACTCTGAAACCCCCCCAGGGATGGGGACTCCACCACCTCCCTGGGCAGCCCATTCCCGGCTCTCAACACTCTTCCTGGGAAAAATTCCTTCCTCATGTTCAGCCTAAACCCACCCTGGTGCAGCTTGAAGCCATTCCCTCTCCTTCTGTCCCTAATTCCCTGGGAGAAGAGACCAGCACCCACCTCTCCACAATGTCCTTTCAAGGAGCTGCAGAGAGTGAGGAGGTCTCCCCTCAGCCTCCTCTTCCTCAGACCAAACAGTCCCAGCTCCTTCCATCGCTCTTCATCAGATTTGATCTCCAGGCCCTTCCCCAGTTCCGTTCCCTCCTCTGCCCTCACTCCATCCCCTCCAATCTCTCTGGTGTTGAGGTGCCCACAACTGGACACAACACTTGAGCTGTGGCCTCACCAGTGCTGAGCCCAGGGGGACAATCCCCTCCCTGCTGCTGGGCACACCATTCCTGGCCAGCTCCATCCTCTTTCAGCCCATCCTTCAGATACTTACAAGCAAGAGTAAGTCAATCTGTTGATTGACTGTTTCCCCACAACTTCTACACAGATCTACAAGTACATCGTTTGGTGAACAGCCCCTCCAACCCATTGCCAACCTCTCTGTAGAGACTGTTGACATGTAAACAACTGTTTTCTTGAAGGTCAGGGGGAAAAGGACTCTCCTGATGCTGCTTGACATTCTGTTAACATATACATACTCTTAAATTCCAAGCCTGGAAGCCACTCGTACTCAATTTTGCACCCAAATACAAGTTTACAAATTATAGAATCACAGAATGGTCAGAGTCNAGAAGTTCTTTGGTGTGAGGGTGGTGAGGCACTGGTACAGGTTTCCCCGAGAAGCTGTGGCTGCCCCATCCATGGAGGGGTTCAAGGCCAGGCTGGATGGGGCTTGGAGCCACCTGGTGTGGTGGGAGGTGTCCCTGCCCAGGGCAGGGGGTTGGAACTGGATGATCTTGAAGGTCCCTTCCAACTCCGACCATTCTGTGATTCTATGAACAGAGGGGCAGATCCACCAGCAAGACCCAGCGGCAGGACCGTCCCACTGAGGAGTGGGAAACACCACGGCTACCACCCCAAGGGGCTTCAGAGGTCACCAGGCACAGGACAGAACCTGCCACACTCACAAACCTGTAGAAGGAACTGACACAGCCTGCACAGCCTCCAGAAAGGTGGAAAATTGCCAGTGGATTTAAACCAGTGGGTGAGGATGAAGCGACACCGAGTGACTTGGAGTAAACGGGGATGTGCTCCTCAACCTCCTGTGGCTCCCAGGTGGTGACTCCTCTTGGGGGTCAGCCTGTGAGTCCCCCCGTGCTCTCCTTGGGGGTCAGCTCTCCTTACAAGCCCATAAATAGCCCGGGTGGCAGCGGGCCAGCACGCTGGAAGCTCACCCGAGCTCGCCAGCCGCGCTCCAGCAGCTCCCCGCCGCTGCCTTGGCAAGGTCACCTCCTCCGCCGCGGAACCACGAGCCAAATCCACCAGTGGAAAATGAAGCTGATTTAGGTCTGCCTTTAAAGATGAAAAGCCACCAAAAGAAAAAAAGAGGAACGAAGTTACCAGGGATAAGGAGGCAGCACGTGGAGGCTTTCTGGAGAGAGGAGCACGCGGGGCTGTGTTTGAGCTGCGCCGCAGGAGCGGACACACTTCTGCGCTTGCATTCCGAGATGGAATAAATTACTGTGGCTATGACTAATTTAATGATGCCACCAACATTTGTTTTGTTAATTCCCATGTAGCAATGGAGAGAGCGGGAACAGAGACCCAGGCACCTGAGGCTCACTCACGGAGAAGCTTGGGAATCTCCCGGCATGGTGCTCTCCGCAGCGCTTGCTCCATCATCCAGACTTTGGTTCCAGGGTCAAGACAGGCTTCTCATTTTCCTGCTGCCTTTTCTGGGGGTCTTTCTGCCAGTAAATCAGCCCAGAAGTGGATACTGATGGCTCTGAGCTGCTTTTGGGTCAAGACTTAAGTTATGCTGAAGCATTTGTTTCGCTTGTAGGTGTGTGCTCAGCACTTTGGGGGGAAAACAGAGGAAAAAAACCCAAACCCAGCAAAATCAGACCCAAATGCTTCTGTCTAAGCACAGAAACACTGATGGGCCCCAGAATTCAGACATCGTGGTTTTCTAAAATAAGCCTCATCTTCTGCATCTTTGCTTCCCCTTCAGTTTAACACTCCAACACGTGCTTCTGTACTCAGGACGGGGAGGAAACCACCAAATATTTACGAGATTAAACCTCCTACCTAAAGCAGTGAGAATCCAACTCGCTGGAACTTCTTAAAAGCAAAAAAAGAACCTTTTTATTTGTAGAAGTCCCTGGACGCGTCAGAAGAGGCCCCAAAGGGCTTAAATGATGTCACAGCTCGTGGCATAGCTCTCTCCCATCAATACTGACGGATTAACGAGCGTGGGGGTGACACAGGGTGTTGGAAACAGATCCTTGCACCAAAGCTGTGCTGCTGGCACGGGCCGGGGTGCCCAGCACTGTGTCGTTGTCACAGTGACACCAACAACCACCCAAAAATCTGCTCCTCATGAGGCTGAAGTCACCCAGCTCCACAGAGTGCCGGTGTTTGGGAAAGCTCGAGGGGAGGGAGTGGTGAAAAGGGAGGTTTCAGAGCCACGGGTTTGCAGTGTTTCTATGACAGCGGCAGAGGGCTGGTCCTGCAGGAGGGATTGTCCCAGAAACAGCGTCCTCTCTCCCAGGGATCGTTGCCATCTGTAGTTGACTGTTTGAAGCAACGTAAACCATCGGGTGAGTCAGAGAAGGTAATTAGACCCAATTTCTGCATTAGCCTCCGTTTTGCTTCGTAGCAGCTTCTTCTGTGCGTACGTTTCAACAGCAGCAGAGCTGAGACTCGTGGAATTTCAGGCTGATGAGATGACTCCTCGGGACAGAGGCCACGAAATACTCCGAAACCTGAGAGAACCCTCAACAAGGTCTTGGCTGCCAGGTTGGATCCGCAGAGCCTGCTCCGTTCCAGGGTAACTTGCTCAGTCTACGGGGTGTCGCTGAAGGACAACAGGCACCAACCAGGCTTTCACGATGAGTAGATTGGGGCAGCGAGGGGAAGGAAAGAGATGTTTTATCTGGAAAGAGCCCTATATTCAAGAAAAAGTAATCCCCAGGACAGGATGACACGGTCTCAGCACAGAAAACCTGGCTGGGACAGGGTTGCTCCTGGAGTTGAACTCCTGGGGACTTCCTAAGGCTGGACAGGGCACTGTCTGCACCTTCACAGGCTGATTTATAGAGATGATGAAAAAACAAACAGCCTCTGCACATAAATCACTCTTCAGAGGGATGTAGGTACATCCACAAAACCACAGAGAGCTCCAGCAAGATCTAATCTCGGGCAGCTACACGGATCTGGTAACGCCGAGGGCAAATTTCCCCTGCAGACTCAGCCAGGACCCAAGTCCCACAGGGCTGGCTGCCACAGGTACCTTTATTTTCTTTTTTTTTTAAACCTAGAAACTTGCAGTCGAGAGCCTGAATCACAAAACTCCCTCTTCTAGGCTGGAGAAAGCAGCCTGCTCGGAGGGAAACTGCAGGATCTGGACCCAGTCTGAACCAACCACGGCAACAGATGGAAACAGGGAACGAGCAGGAAGATAACGACACCGTCTGACTGCTGGCAACAGTGACATTTACACTTTTTTTTTCCAGGATTTTGAAATAATTCTACTTGGAATTACTCTGTAAGGCAGTAACAGCTTGAGTTTTTCCATTTTTTCCAACCCCATCAAGAATAAAAGGTGGGATCTTTATCCCACAGCTTCTCCTCTGCCTGGCTGCCCTTCTGGGGGGGTCTCACCCAGCAGAGCCCTTGTCCTTGCCCAGATCTTTCGCTCAGGGAATCCACAACCAAAGGACAAGGGACAGTTTTGCCACCTCCCAGCCCAGACACTGAGCCATTCCCAGTCCTCTCGGTCATTTATGACAGGAGAAACATTTTTCCCATCAATACTTATGTAGGCAAAGGAATAAAAAGGGAGGAAAAGAAGAAAAACACCTTTCCAGGGATTAACAACCCATATCACTGCACACCCCGCTCACAAAGTCCCCTCCTTGTGATGCCAGACCTTTGTAGGTCCAGCACCTTTGTAGCCACATATTAAAACACACCTATGAAGCATTAAATCGTAAATGCTAATTATTATCCCAGTATTGTGAGACCCCACCTGGAGTACTGTGTCCAGTTCTGGAGTCCTCAGGACACAAAGGACATGGAGCTGGTGGGACGGGGCCAGCGGAGGCCACCAAGATGCTGGGAGGGCTGGAGCAGCTCTGCTGGGAGGACAGGCTGAGAGAGCTGGGGCTGGTCAGCCTGGAGAAGGCTCCAGGGAGACCTGATAGCAGCCTTCCAGGATCTGAAGGGAGCTCCAGGAGAGCTGGGGAGGGACTATTTGTCAGGAAGTCTAGTGACAGGACGAGGGGGAAGGGTTTTAAATTGGAAGAGGGGAGATTTAGATGAGATCTTGGGAAGAAGTTCTTTGGTGTGAGGGTGGTGAGGCACTGGAACAGGTTGCCCAGGGAAGTTGTTGATGCCCCATCCCTGGAAGTGTTTAAGGCCAGGCTGGATGGGGCTTGGAGCAACCTGCTGTAGGGAGAGGTGTCCCTGCCCAGGGAGGGGGGTTGGAACTGGATGATCTTTAAGGTCCCTTCCAACTCTGACCATTCTATGATTCTATGATTCTATTCATACCCTTTCCAGGGTATTTCAGGTCTGGTTTTGCAGGGATGAGGATAGAGCATATGAAACTCAGGTCTACAGCACATTGGGTTTTATTTATTTTCAGACTTTGTGGAAATAAATAGTATTTAAGAGAGCAGAGTGGCATCAGCCAACTCAGTCTCTGCCGCCTCCCGTCCCCTTCAGAAGCTCCAGCATGACTTTAAAAACAAAAAGCCTCAACCCCCTGAAAACTGGGGTGAAGCTCCTTACACAAAGGCAGAGTGAGGAGAACTTCCCACTCTCACACAACAAATACTGAGGGATTTGAAGGCAATGCCCTGGGTTGGGCATAACCCAGACATAGGTGGTCCCTTCCCTGGCACTGTCTCAGAACAACAACCAGCTCTTGCCTTCAGTCCCTGGAACTGGATGATCTTTGAGGTCCCTTCCAACTCTGACCATTCTATGATTCTGCAAGCCTCAGGCACCCAACTCCCCTCAAATCCTCTCAGAAGCAAACACAATACTCTTCCAGGGAATAGGGGAAAAAACATCCCAGCCCTTTTCACTCCTCTCTGGCCTCCCAGTGACCCCCACAGGCATGCCAGATCTCCTGGGAAGCCCCTGACACCGCACCCCGTTATCTCCCCCTTGCTCCCCCACTTCCCACTCAGATCCTGACTCCTTCCCTGTGACACCCACCTCAGCTTCCCCCCCTCAGTGCCTGCTGACCCCACACATCAGACCTGTATTTCTGAGCAAGTCACCCCTATATCCCACTCCCAACGGAGCCCCTCTGCTGCGGGGACAAGTTGAGAGAGTTGGGGAGTTCAGCCTGGAGAAGAGGAGGCTCCAGGGAGACCTTAGAGCCCCTTCCAGGCCCTAAAAGCCCCTTCCAGCTGTCCTGGAAGGGGCTCTGAGGTCTTCCAGGAAAGCTGAGGAGGACTCTTGATGAGGGAGGGGAGCCAGCCCCAGGACGAAGGGGAAGGGTTTGACCGAGAAAGAGGGGAGATGGAGCTGAGATGTGGGGAAGAACTTCTCTGGTGGGAGGGTGGGGAGAGCCTGGCCCAGGTTGCCCCGAGAAGCTGTGGCTGCCCCATCCCTGGAGGGGTTCA
>VXBW01003417.1:122027-139482 GCA_013400375.1 Thinocorus orbignyianus
CATCTTGGTGGCCCTGTGCTGGACCTGTTCCAGCAGTTCGGTGTCCTTTCTATGTGGAGGACTCCAGAACTGGACACAGTCTTATGTGAGTCTTATGTTAAGACAGATTTTGGTTTTTCAGAAGGACAGAGGATGCAGTTCCCCAGGAACATGGAGGGACCAGGTCCCTGCTGTGTGTGTTGGTGTTGGAGGGGTTGCTCCCTCAACCAGGTCCACGTGTGGTTGCGTGAAGAGCCCTTATGTGGGGGAGGACAGGGAAACCTGTCACCCAGGAAGGAGAAGAATAGAAGGAGCAGGTCTTTCCCCGTCGGGATTTAAATAGGGTGTGGTTCCATTGAAATAATCTGAATTTACGACGCAGCGTGTTCCTGGTTGGTCCCTCCGCGTTCCTGCTGGTCCCGTGCAGGGAGCAGCTCTGCCAGAAGGCTTCTTCCCCCACCTCTCCTCATTTTCTGCTGGGTTTTTTTATTTAACAGCCCTGCTGGAACCTCTGCCAGACAGTTTAAAGGTGGAGGGGTTGGGAATAGCGGGGCTGCAGCCCCATAATTCCATTTTAGATTCACTCAAATCAAGTCCAGACAATAGAATATCCAGGGCTTCCTGGGGTCCCAGGAACCCCCTGAGCCAGGGTACCCAGGTAACGGCCAACAGGTCAACCAGCACTCTAGCTAACAAATTTGAATGTATTAACTGATTGATTTCAAATAGTTACTGCATGCTGTGCCTTTTAAATATAAAAGATGTTTTTTTTCTTAGTGCTTGGTTGTTTTTTACTACCGCTGCTTTACTGTATTACTTCTTAACATTACATTAGCCATGGTATATCATAGAATCATGGAATGGTCAGAGTGGGAAGGGACCTTCAAGATCATCAAGTTCCACCCCCCCTGCCATGGGCAGGGACACCTCCCACCACACCAGGTTGCTCCAAGCCCCATCCAGCCTGGCCTTATACACTTCCAGGGATGGGGCATCAACAACTTCCCTGGGCAACCTGTTCCAGTGCCTCACCACCCTCACAGCAAAGAACTTCTTCCCAAGATCTCATCTAAGTCCCCCCTCGTCCTGTCACTAGACTTCCTGACCAAGAGTCCCTCCCCAGCTCTCCTGGAGCTCCCTTCAGATCCTGGAAGGCTGCTCCAAGGTCTCCCTGGAGCCTTCTCCAGGCTGACCAGCCCCAGCTCTCTCAGCCTGTCCTCCCAGCAGAGCTGCTCCAGCCCTCCCAGCATCTTGGTGGCCTGTTCCAACAGTTCGATGCCCTTTCTGTGTTGAGAACTCCAGAACTGAACACAGTATCCTAAATTTTCTTTCCTCACTTCTATTTTCTAAGACATTTTCCCCCCTCTAACATTGTGTTTCAGGCTCTGCCTTCACTTTCAAGGGGCTGGAGACCTCTCACTGAAGTTCACATATTCATGATATAAATGCCCACATCTGAGGTAACCGTTTAGGATTCCTTTTTTAGCCCGTGGAGCAAAACAGATGCTTATTTTCTTTTGATGCAGAAGTCAAAAATAGAGCTGAGTTGTGCTGTAGAAGGGCTCGCTTCTCCCCTGCTGCAAAGGGAGTTCGGGTGACTAATTTGCATTAGTCATCCATGGCATGAACATCTCCCTGTTGGGTGAGAGGGGTCCTGTGGCAGAAGCCTGCCCTCAGTAGGGAAGGGCTCTCCTCGGGATCTCCTCGTCTCCGTGGAGTCCAGGGAGGATATTGTCTCACCCGTGGTGGAATTGAAGGTGTAGGAGATGTTGATTGTGTTTTGCATTGGGCTGTGCCCTCCGCTCCGCATGGTGAATCTTCTTCCTCTTTCAGAACCGACTGATAAGTTTGAAAGTGGTGTCTATAAATGATTCAGAATCACAGTTATCTGTTTAAGAGAAATACAGTAAAACCCCCTTAAGTTTGTGTCATACACGTAACTGGCACAGGTGGTTCTCCAGGCTCTGGTTAAGAGGTGGAGATGCCGGAAGAGGAGATGAAGGTTCTGATTAAGAGGTGGAACTCCATCTTGTTCATGGGGAGCATCCAGAAGAGCGTGGAGAAGCTGGAGGGAGGTGATCCTGCCCCTCTGCTCTGGCCTGCCCTGGGGGGGAGGCCCCAGCTGGAGCCCTGGGAGCAGTTGGGGGCTGCCCAGTTGCAGAAGGAGAGGGAAGTGGTGGAGAGGGCCCAGCAGAGGAGCGCGGAGCTGCTGAGGGGCCTGGAGCATCTCTGTGCTGAGGAGCGGCTGAGGGACTTGGGGGTGTTCACCCTGGAGAAGAGAAGGCTGAGGGGGGATGTGCTGAAGGCCTAGAAGTCCTTGCAGGGACAAGGGGTGTCAGGAGGATGGGGCCAGTCTGTTTCCAGTGGTGGCCAGGGAGAGGCCAAGAGGGAGCCTGGCAAGGTCCATGGCAGCGTGAGGGTGAGGGTGGCAGAGCCCTGGCAGAGGCTGCCCAGAGAGGGGCTGGACTCTCCTTCTCTGGAGACATCCCAAGGCCCCTCTTGGGGGGCACCTTCCTGGGGGACCTGCTGGGGGTGCCCCTGCACTGACACTGGGGGGGTCTCCAGAGGTCCCTGCCCACCTCAGATTTTTCTGGGATTCTGTTGTCCTCATCTGCCTGGTTTGGACCATAACTGGGCAGTGAGCTCCATGATGCAGAAGCCAGGGTTTCTCCATGTTTCCTCAGTGCTTCCTATGAAGAAGCCATATGCTGAAACGAACTTTATCGCTGTTTTAGTACCTGTAATATGAAAGTTTTTCCTTCTACTTCCTCTAAAGATTATTTATTATGTCCATTCCTAGAGGCTGCTGCACGTGTCTGCCTTTTGGGAGGACTCAAGCAGGAAGCAGCAGAGGAGTTTACAAAAATACGAAGGGTCTCGAGGATGCCAAATTCTGCAGAAAGGCGCAGAACGTTTTAGGGCTGCGGTGCCAGGAATAAATGCAGATTGGATTTCATTGATGTTACCCTGTACCCGCCATTTCCTCTTGCAAAACAGGCAGCTAATTTCATTACTTCTGTTTTTCCTGTTACTTCTGTCACCCTTGCTCTTGGCTAACCCTAGTGCCTATAAAATAACCGTTAAGGTCATTAGTGTTAGTATATGCAGTGCTTTCAGTGTGGCTGTGGTCTCCCTGGTCCTGTTTTTCACAGAATTAGAGTGATCTGGGGTGGGCAGGGACCTCTGGAGACCCCCCAGCCCAACCCTTTGTCAAAGTGGGTCCAGCAAGAGCAGGTCCCACAGGAATATGGCCAGGGAGGTTGGAAGGTTCAAGGTGCCTTTGCCTTTGCTTTCAGTGCCATTTTAAACACTGCTGTCCTGTGGGAAACACATTCTATTTCGACATCTTTCTAACACCTCAGAGAAGGAATTCCAAGCCTCTCTGCCCCAAATAAAGCCCCCAGCTTGGAAAGGTCCCTCAGCTCCTCACTCCCAGGTTGGCAATGTGATGGGTGTAGATACAAGCACGCCCACCACCAATCCAGACTGATGGCAGCTCCATCAGGAGATGTTTCTGGGCCAAGGGTCCATCCTGCTTATCACAGAATGACCTGGGGTGGGCAGGGACCTCTGGAGCCCCCCCAGGNTGTGGTCTCCCTGGTCCTGTTTTTCACAGAATTAGAGTGATCTGGGGTGGGCAGGGACCTCTGGAGACCCCCCAGCCCAACCCTTTGTCAAAGTGGGTCCAGCAAGAGCAGGTCCCACAGGAATATGGCCAGGGAGGTTGGAAGGTTCAAGGTGCCTTTGCCTTTGCTTTCAGTGCCATTTTAAACACTGCTGTCCTGTGGGAAACACATTCTATTTCGACATCTTTCTAACACCTCAGAGAAGGAATTCCAAGCCTCTCTGCCCCAAATAAAGCCCCCAGCTTGGAAAGGTCCCTCAGCTCCTCACTCCCAGGTTGGCAATGTGATGGGTGTAGATACAAGCACGCCCACCACCAATCCAGACTGATGGCAGCTCCATCAGGAGATGTTTCTGGGCCAAGGGTCCATCCTGCTTATCACAGAATGACCTGGGGTGGGCAGGGACCTCTGGAGCCCCCCCAGGCCAAGCCCCTGCCAGAGCAGGGGCACCCCCAGCAGGTCCCCCAGGAAGGTGCCCCCCAGCAGGGGCCTTGGGATGTCTCCAGAGAAGGAGAGTCCAGCCCCTCTCTGGGCAGCCTCTGCCAGGGCTCTGCCACCCTCACCCCAAAGAAGCTCCTCCTCACGCTGCCATGGACCTTGCCACGCTCCAGTTTGGGCCCGCTCCCTCTTGGCCTCTCCCTGGCCACCACTGGAAACAGACTGGCCCCATCCTCCTGACACCCCTTGTCCCTGCAAGGACGTCTAGGTGCTGATCAGGTATCGATTCCTCCGTCTTAAATAGCGCTGGTGGTGAAGGATGTTGTGTCTCACAGAAGGACCACACCGATTCTGCTTCATTTCTCATGAGTAACACTTCTTTACTCAGTTGAAGTGAGCTTCTAAGTGCCTTTCTTTGTGTTGTTTTTTCCTTAAAAACCTGGAAGAAAACATTGGAATGAAGTGGTGCAATTCCCAAGAACAAAACTATTTCGTTATTTTTAGTCTTAGAACAGAACAGCAGGTAAAAATATTTAGTCTGTGCTTGAGGTTTGGGTATAGGCCCGAGTTTTTGCCAGGAAGTGTGAAGTGAAACTGAATCACTCAGCGGTCACGGTAGAAATTTGTCCTGTGAGGGAAACATTACTGCATAATCAGGGTTTGTTGTTAGAGCTGGTGGACTGTGCCCTGGTCATGAATATATTGTTTGGGGAAAAGCAGAAACTTTACCAAATCCTAAAGAACGAAGAGCAGACCTAGTTCTTGGAGAAACGGGAGGACCTCAATGGCCCTTGGTAAAAAGAAACCATCTTCCCTTGACTTTCATGTTCAGGTTTTGGTAGGCGGGAGGCAATCCTTGCTGGAAGGAAACCACTGCAGTTTGTGACTGTGGCCTGGATTAAAGACCGGCTTCCTGACGGGGGAAGACCAGGCGTTGATGGAAGGTCTGCGAGAATTCCTCTCCGGGCGTGACGTGATAAGCCAAACTAACACGGAAAGTGTAGCTATTGGAGTAGATGCTCTGCCTGAAAAATGGTGAAATATTATATGTGTTAATGTTACAGATGATTTTGAGGTATGTGCTTAAAGAAAATAGCGGGGCAGGGAAGACAAAAACCACACCGAGCGATCTGCTGTATTTAAAAACAGGAAGGGGACGTCCCATGGTCCGTGTGGAATTGTATTTCTCCTTCCCAGTTTTTGGTGTGTGTGTCACTTACCAGGTGTGGTGTCGGGGCTTTTGATGAGGCCAGGAGTTAGTGGGGGAGTTTTACCTGGCTAAAGAAGAGGGGAAAACATCTCTCTGTGCATAATGTCACCCACCCTGACGCGCTGGGGAGTATCTTGGTGGATCCTGAATTTTCTCTCATTCTCCAGCAGTTTGTGATCCTCTGGTCCTAGGCTGGTTTTCTTGTACCTAATTCTGGGGCAGTGGGCACTGCCAGCTTTCAGGGGCTGAACATCACAAGATTTTTCTCTGGAAAGCTAAGACCTAAGATGCTAGGGCTACTTGGGACTGCTCCTGGAGGAGAAGCTCCCCAGGAGCCCAGAACCCAAGCCCGTGCTGGGCTGCAGCCACAGCAGCGTGAGCAGCAGGGCCAGGGAGGGGATTCTCCCCCTCTGCTCTGCGCTCCTGAGACCCCACCTGGAGTCCTGTGTCCAGCTCTGGAGTCCTCAGGACACAAAGGACATGGAGCTGGTGGGACGGGGCCAGCGGAGGCCACCAAGATGCTGGGAGGGCTGGAGCAGCTCTGCTGGGAGGACAGGCTGAGAGAGCTGGGGCTGTTCAGCCTGGAGAAGAGAAGGCTCCGGGGAGACCTTGGAGCAGCCTTCCAGGATCTGAAGGGAGCTCCAGGAGAGCTGGAGAGGGGCTCTTGGTCAGGGAGTGGAAGGACAGGACAAGGGGGAAGGGTTTTAAACTGGAAGAGGGGAGATTGAGATGAGATCTTGGGAAGAACTTCTCTGGTGGGAGGGTGGTGAGAGCCTGGCCCAGGTTGCCCCGAAAAGCTGTGGCTGCCCCATCCCTGGAGGGGTTCAAGGCCAGGCTGGATGGGGCTTGGAGCAACCTGGTGTGGTGGGAGGTGTCCCTGCCCAGGGCACGGGGTTGGAACTGGGTGATCTTGAAGGTCTCTTCCAACTCTAACCGCTCTGTGATCCTGAACTTGGAAAAATTAGATGCTATCCTTCCCTTAGTCATTTGAAATCTTCACCTTCTCGGGAGCAGAATCTGTGCGTTTTTTAGTGGTTTTGGTTATGATTGAAGCCATTGAGTTAGTGTCAGGTTCCACTTAGAGTTTGTGTCTAAAGCCATGGTTTGGCGTGGATTTGAGATGTCACTGTGACTGAAATGCTGTCCCCTCCGTGCAGCTCAGGCCCCTTCTCCAGCCCTTCTCTACCTTCCCTCCTGCTGGCATGGCCTTTCTGCAGCCACCTCCTGGGCCAGCTCGGGGCAGTGATTCAGCTGAATTTTCTTCTGCTAATACTGCGTGGAAGAGGAAAACAGTTCTTGTTGTGGTGTGGGGTTTTTTTGTTTGTTTTCTTCTTTTTTCAGCAGCACAGGCTTAAATCCGTGGCAAACTGTGGCCTTGCATCATCAGTGCCTGATCTTGGTCTGTGATTTCAGGAGCAGCCTGAGCTTTAGTGTTTATTTGTCCAGGTAAATCCTCTTGAACCCCAAAGGGTGGATCTGAACATTCCTCATATTTGAATGTAAGAACTTTTCCTCAACATTTAATGAAACTTGCCGTGTCTCAACTTGTGCCTATTGACCCTCATCCTGTCCCTGGGAACCGCTGAGAAGAGTCCGGCTTCATCCTCCTTCAACCTGTCCTTCAGATCATTGTGAGCATGAAGATCTCCTTTCAGCCTTCTCTTCTCCAGGCTCAAGAGTCCCAGCTCTCTCAGCCTTTCCTCCTCAGGGAGATGCTCCAATCCCTCCAGCATCTTGGTTGCTCTACGCTGGACTCTCTCCAGCAGTTTCCAGTCTCTCTTGAACTGGGGAGCNCAGCATGGAGAAGGTCTTCCCTCAGCCTTCTCTTCTCCAGACTCAAGAGTCCCAGCTCTCTCAGCCTTTCCTCCTCAGGGAGATGCTCCAATCCCTCCAGCATCTTGGTTGCTCTACGCTGGACTCTCTCCAGCAGTTTCCAGTCTCTCTTGAACTGGGGAGCCCAGAACTGGAGGCAGGATTCCAGTTGTGGCCTCACCAGTGCAGAGCAGAGGGGGAGAATGACCTCCCTCCACCTCCTGGCCACACTCTTCCCTGTGCAGCCCGGGATTCCATTGGCCTCTTGGCCACCAGGGCATGTTGCTGGCTCATGGATAGTTTACCATCTACCAGGACCCCCAGATCCTTCTTCTCAGGAGTGCTTTCCAGCAGGTCCACCCTGAGCCTCTATGGGTACCTGGAATTCTTCCTCCCCAGGAAACACTTGTTTTGATAGAAACATAGAATGGTTAGAGCTGGAAGGGACCTTCAAGATCATCCAGTTCCAACCCCTGCCCTGGGCAGGGACACCTCCCACCACACCAGGTTGCTTCAAGCCCCATCCAGCCTGGCCTTGAACCCCTCCAGGGATGGGGCAGCCACAGCTTTTCGGGGCAACCTGCACCAGTCTCTCACAACCCTCACACCAAAGAAGTTCTTTATTTCTAATCTAAATGCCCCCTCTTCCAATTTAAAATCATTTCACTGTTACCTCTTTCCTTTCAAGGTGTTTTCTGACCAATGAATCTGAGCCCATAAATACTGTCGAAGTGGTGCCACGTGGGGAAAACAGGCTGCTGGTCTGTTGTCATATATAAGATTTTTGTTCTAGAGGGTCTTAATATTTTACTGCAGAAGTACGTAAACTTTGTGTGGACCGTGTCTCAACAATATCCTGAACGATGAAGGAAATTGAGAAGCACATATTGTTTAATACCCTGGGTTTGGGCACTGATTTGTTAGGGGTTTGACACAGCAGTGTGGTGCCTGGGTGCTGTGTGGCAGAGCACGATGTGGGAATATTCTGGTACGAACTGCAGCATGTTAAAAAAAATGAAGATATAGGTGCAAATGCAGCCTTGAAGCTTTGAACTTGTAGAAAGGACCATGAAAGGAACGCCAGCAGCTGGTTTTCTGGCTCATTTGAGGTTGTTGTAGTGCTGATAAAATAGGTGTAGCTGAAACGTGCAGTTCTTGATCTTCTTGTGAAGCGCAGCAGGAAATCTTAGTTTGCAAATGCCGCTGCTTGGGTGTCTCTGTCTGAGCGGGGTGATGTTCCTCAGGTAATATGGCCTTATTCTGCGTGTGCTGCAAAACATCACAGAATCCCAGAATGCTCTGGAGTTGGCAGGAACCTCTGGAGCCCCCCCAGGCCAACCCGTGCCAGAGCAGGGGCACCCCCAGCAGGTCCCCCAGGAAGGTGCCCCCCAAGAGGGGCCTTGGGATGTCTCCAGAGAAGGAGAGTCCAGCCCCTCTCTGGGCAGCCTCTGCCAGGGCTCTGCCACCCTCACCCTCACGCTGCCATGGACCTTGCCAGGCTCCCTCTTGGCCTCTCCCTGGCCACCACTGGAAACAGACTGGCCCCATCCTCCTGACACCCCTTGTCCCTGCAAGGACTTCTAGGCCTTCAGCACATCCCCCCTCAGCCTTCTCTTCTCCAGGGTGAACACCCCCAAGTCCCTCAGCCGCTCCTCAGCACAGAGATGCTCCAGGCCCCTCAGCAGCTCCGCGCTCCTCTGCTGGGCCCTCTCCACCACTTCCCTCTCCTTCTGCAACTGGGCAGCCCCCAACTGCTCCCAGGGCTC
Organism: Thinocorus orbignyianus; assembly: GCA_013400375.1. NCBI lineage: Eukaryota > Metazoa > Chordata > Aves > Ciconiiformes > Thinocoridae > Thinocorus > Thinocorus orbignyianus. The sequence continues at coordinate 130,859 of VXBW01003417.1, forward strand.
CAGATGGGGCCTCCCCAGGGCAGGGCAGGGCAGGGCAGAGGGGCAGGATCACCTCCCTCCAGGTTCTCCACGCTCTTCTGGATGCCCCCCAGGATGCCCTTGGCCTTCTTGGCCGCCAGGGCCCATTGCTGCCCCCTGGGCATCCTGGTGTCCCCCAGGACTCCCTCCCAGGGCTTGTTCCTCAGAGCTGCTCTCCAGCAGTTCCCCCCAGTGAAATGAAATCTCTGGGTCTGGAGATGCATGGAGTGAGTGACGCCGACATACTGGGATCTCTGAAAAATGCTGCTGCTGGTGAATACCAGCATCTGGCTCACTCCTGGGGTAGCAGTCTAATTTATCGTAATTAGTTCTGAAGGGTTCAACTGTGGTGAGCCAGGAAAAAAAATGTAATGTGTTGCTTAAACACCAGGTAGGGAAGTGGCATCAAAGCCTCCTGGATTGGGGTGAGCGGTGCCGGTGGGGAGGAGCGGAGGCTGAGGAGTCCTGCAGGAGATGCAAATCGGCTCTGGATTGTGTGTTACTTTTTTAATATCCAAATCAAGTTGCAAATCTTCTGCTTAAAGGTTAATCTGTGAAGCGAAGCCTGGAAATCCCCCCGAGGTTCCTCGGGGGTGCTGCCTCCATGGGAGGGAAGGGCTCCGAGCTGTGGAAACAGAGTAGGAACCTAAAAGGTTTGACTCTTAATGCTCTTAAATTTGTAGTGATTGAGTGAAATGCAGGTGAAAACGTTTGAGATGCCCTCAGAGATGCCCTGGAGGTGGTTGGTCAGGGCCTCATTCCCCAGGATGTGTTTAGCTCCGTGGGCTTTGGACTGACCTAGAAAAAAAGACCCAAAATAACACCTTTTCTGTGCAATTATGCTCACAGTGCATTTGCTTATATTTTTATGGGTGGCTTTTTTCCTACCTCGGTTTTTTTTTTCTCTTTTTTTGAGGTGCTGCAGTTTCTTGAGTGCCTGGGTGTGTTGAATTTAATTAAAAATGTACCATTTAAATAAAGAAGCTGTGCAAATGTTGTCCTTAGCATGGGGTAGGGCGCCAATTAGGAGGCTGTTTAACTAGATACTACACGAGGATAAAGTCGATCATCAAAACAAAGTGCTTCTTGATATCATCTCTTTATTAGGGAACTTCAGAAGCAGGGAATAATTAGAAGCAGCTCTTAATTTTGTGTGCATATTTGTACAACAGACAGGCCTTCATCAGTTTTTGCCTGAGGTGTTTTTTTATTAAAAGAAGAAAAAAAAAAGGGAAAAAACCCAAGGCCAGCACAGCCCCTTTCTGTGCGGAATACCAGGCTCCAGCAGCTCTTGTGATTTACCGTCTGTGTCCAAGGAATGTAAACGGAGATGGCTCTTCCATTTCTCAGTTAGAAGTTCAGGGGAAAAAAAGAAAAAAATAAATGCAGAAATTCATCTGGCTGGTTCGGAAGAGGAAAACAAAAGCAGGCTCTTGGCGAACTGCTGAAACGCCGCTTTGCTGGAGAATAAATTTTATCTGAGGATTTTAAGTGGAGCTGAGTGTTTTCAAATCAGCAGCGCGGCGTGAGAAGTCTCTCAGGAAGCCGAAGCATCTTCAGTCAGCTGAGGGCTTTTGATGATTAGCAGAATTCACCCTGCAGTTTCCAACTTTGTCTTGGCCCTGGCGCAACGCAAGTGCCCTGGGAGGGTGAGCACCTCGGGACAGAGATGTTTCCCTGCTGTTTTCCAGTCCTCTTCAATGTATTCATCAGTGACCATGATGAAGGGATGGAATGTCCCCTCAGCACGTTTTCTGGTGAACACCAAACTGGGAGGGGTAGGTGACACTCCAGAAGGCTGTGCCACCATCCAGCCAGATTGGGACAGGCTGGAGAGCTGGGCAGAGAGGAACCTGATGGAATTCAACCGGGACAAGTGTTGGGTCCTGCCCCCGCGGAGGAATAACCCCCTGGAGCAGGACCTGCTGGAGAGCAGCTGTGAGGAACAAGCCCTGGGAGGGAGTCCTGGGGGAGACCAGGATGGCCAGGAGGCAGCAATGGGCCCTGGTGGCCAAGAAGGCCAAGGGCATCCTGGGGGGCATCCAGAAGAGCGTGGAGAAGCTGGAGGGAGGTGATCCTGCCCCTCTGCCCTGCCCTGCCCTGCCCTGGGGAGGCCCCAGCTGGAGCCCTGGGAGCAGTTGGGGGCTGCCCAGTTGCAGAAGGAGAGGGAAGTGGTGGAGAGGGCCCAGCAGAGGAGCGCGGAGCTGCTGAGGGGCCTGGAGCATCTCTGTGCTGAGGAGCGGCTGAGGGACTTGGGGGTGTTCACCCTGGAGAAGAGAAGGCTGAGGGGGGATGTGCTGAAGGCCTAGAAGTCCTTGCAGGGACAAGGGGTGTCAGGAGGATGGGGCCAGTCTGTTTCCAGTGGTGGCCAGGGAGAGGCCAAGAGGGAGCCTGGCAAGGTCCATGGCAGCGTGAGGGTGAGGGTGGCAGAGCCCTGGCAGAGGCTGCCCAGAGAGGGGCTGGACTCTCCTTCTCTGGAGACATTCCAAGGTCCCTGGGCACCTTCCTGTAGGTCCTGCTCTTGTTGGACCCACTTTGACAGGGGGGTGGCCTGGGAGCTCTCCAGAGGTCCCTGCCACCCCAGAGCGTTGTGGGATTGTGTGATTCTGTGTTTTCTGATCCTGGGTGCCTGGAGTATATTTTTTGGTTGTTTTGTACAGATTCACTCACCACTACTGTTTTCCCTTCTGTTTTCTGATGTGAGCCCCAAGGAACGTGGCAGGAGCACGTGGTGCCAGAAGAAAGGTTGGAGGAGAGGAGTTGCAGGGAGGGTGCCACGGCAGAAGGGGAGCGGGTGTTTGTGGCTGTGGCTGGGTTCGGTGCTGAATCTTTCCTGAAAATGCCATTAATGAAGTGTATCGTGACCTCTGCTTAAATCAAAACATGGGGCTGGGATGCCAGGCTGACACAGTGTGGGGATGTGACTCCTGGTATTGGGAGGCACGTGCTGGGGTCATGGCCTGCTCTTTCCCCTTGGAAGTTCCCCTCTACTCTGCACTTGTGANAGGCTGGATGGGGCTTGGAGCAACCTGCTCTAGGGAGAGGTGTCCCTGCCCATGGCAGGGGGGTTGGAACTGGATGATCTTGAAGGTCCCTTCCAACTCTGACCATTCTGTGATTCTATGAAGTTGCCAGAGTTTGGAAGGAAGCAGGAGATCCTGAGCCAGAGCTGAGGGGAACACTCAACAGAGGAATCTATTCCACCTCCAGGACACCCTGAGAAGCCAATCCTGTCCTTCAGACCACACTTTGCTGTCCATCTGGATGTGACCTACAGGCAAGAACCTCTGGGGTTTTGTTTTTTTTTCCTTTTTGACCTGCACAGAACAAAAGCTTCTTCCTCTTTGACCGTTCACCTCTTAAGGTTATGAGATGCTGAGGGGGTGATGAAGATGAAGTAATAAAATGCTATAAACCAAGTCTGTTTTGTTTTTACTGAGACTGTAAGATGTGTAAGATCTTAATTCTCACAGATTTTCGGTGTCTCCTCCAACTCTAATCGTTCTATGATTCTATGATAATGGCTAATTAGGAAGAGCTGAGTGTAGTAGAGACAATTTATAATTTTATATGCCCATTTGTAGGAGGGAATAAAGGCCTTCACCCATCTCTGGGCTTTGTCTTTTTGCTGCTATGATGTCTATGTGTGCAGTCAGAGCGTGGCAGAAGTTGCCCAGATCACCAGGGTCTGATGTCCAGTGGGACCCGTGTGCTAACTGGGAGCTGCTGGAACTGTCACTGCCTTGGAGAGCTCCAGTCTATCCCCCTTTGCCTTTTATTCAGAGTTTATAAAAGAAAAAAAGAATGGGGCGATGAATGAGGGGTGGGAATGGAGAGAATGGTGATGAAGGAGAATACTTATAAATTTCAGTGTTAAAATAGTTGGTTTATTGATGTCCTGCACCTTCTGAAGGTGGCCCAACACTGTGGTGATGCCCCTCAGAGAGTTCCATAGGTGCTGTCCCTGGGTTTATTTTCACTAGACCTGGAGCTGTTTCACATGAGGATGGGCTCGTTGCGGGATCTTAATCTGGGAAGAGAGAGAGCTGGTTCAGACCCAGGCTGCTGGATTATGGGCAGCTGCCCATTTCACCTTGATTCTTTAGCTCAGGGCAGCTTTTGCTTGGAAAATGGTGTTCTTGCACCTTAGGCCCACTCTGGTTTCCCATATGAACTGTTTGTTTCACAGGCTGTAACCAAACCCTTGATTTCTGTTTTTCTCCTGACTTTGTGCTTAGTCTCTCATTAGTGCTGCAGTTTCAGTGTGGCGCTACGGTTGGATCAGATTTGTCTTGGTGTTTGATCTTGGGAGGTGAAGGTGCTGGATACCAGTAGAAGGCAGATTTATATCTTGTTCTTTTCTTTGGGCTTCGTTGTTTGCAGCAGATGGAACTTACAGTGATGTAAGACAGAGACTCTTTGTCAGGAAGTGTAGTGATAGGACAAGGGGTAACAGTTTTAATGGGAAGAGGGGAGATTTAGATGAGATATTAGGAAGAAATTCTTTCCTGTGAGGGTGGTGAGGCACTGGAACAGGTTGCCCAGAGAAGTTGTGGATGCACCATCCCTTTGAGGGGTTCAAGACCAGGCTGGATGGGGCTTTGAGGAACCTGGTGTGGTGGGAGGTGTCTCTGCTGTGAAGCCGGCCAAGACTTGGCTTGCAAAGGCTGTCTGCCAGCAGGTTTCTCAAAAGAAAAACATTCTTTGGGTAAGGAACCTCTAGAATAAGGTTGAGTGTTCTATTGCTGTCAGAGCTAGCCTGACTGCCAAGGACACAATACCAATTTGAATTTGGAGCAGTGCATATTAATGAAGTCTGAATCCTTCCAAATGATAGATAATTACAGATTAGGTGGGCTAGAAAGAAGTAGAAGGTTTGTGAAGAGGTGTTCTGTGTTTCCTGCCTTTCAATTTCTATTATTTAAGGGGTTTTTGTCTTCTTGTGGCCCTATGGACATCGAGATCCCAGGAGGAGTATAGCTGGTAGGAAGGAGATACATGGTGGGCTTGTTCTCCATGTAGTGGTGGCCTCAACAGCTCCAATGCTTGTTAGATACAGCAGGAGATCCACAGTTCTGCTTCAGTTTGGGGAACACAGATCTCTAGGGTATAATTTCATAATAATCTAAAAGAAAATAATCTTTCCTCTTGAGCTACGGCATTTATTTACGTAGCAAGTTTTTCCCTTTCTCCATTGGAGTTTTTCACTGTTTTTCCTGCCTTATGTGAATGTCAGAGGGATCAGGACAGCTCTTGGCCGGGTTAGAAGATGAATGAGGACATTTTTTGTCGGCACTGCTTTGTCTTGGAAACAAGCACTGAGAGTGCATTCCTGAAGAATCTGAACTTGGATCCTAAAGAGATAGAGCTCTAGAAATAGAGTTCATGATTCTCTCCCCCGACAGACTGAAATGTAGATTCTGAGCGTTTTGAACCCAAAGAAGAGTAAACTGCTGTGGGTCATCAAGGGTGCTGCCCCTGGGGAGGAATAACCCCCTGGAGCAGGACCTGCTGGAGAGCAGCTCTGAGGAACAAGCCCTGGGAGGGAGTCCTGGGGGGCACCAGGATGGCCAGGAGGCAGCAATGGGCCCTGGTGGCCAAGAAGGCCAAGGGCATCCTGGGGGGCATCCAGAAGAGCGTGGAGAAGCTGGAGGGAGGTGATCCTGCCCCTCTGCCCTGCCCTGCCCTGGGGAGGCCCCATCTGGAGTACTGGGAGCAGCTGGGGGCTGCCCAGTTGCAGAAGGAGAGGGAAGTGGTGGAGAGGGCCCAGCAGAGGAGCGCGGAGCTGCTGAGGGGCCTGGAGCATCTCTGTGCTGAGGAGCGGCTGAGGGACTTGGGGGTGTTCACCCTGGAGAAGAGAAGGCTGAGGGGGGATGTGCTGAAGGCCTAGAAGTCCTTGCAGGGACAAGGGGTGTCAGGAGGATGGGGCCAGTCTGTTTCCAGTGGTGGCCAGGGAGAGGCCAAGAGGGAGCCTGGCAAGGTCCATGGCAGCGTGAGGGTGAGGGTGGCAGAGCCCTGGCAGAGGCTGCCCAGAGAGGGGCTGGACTCTCCTTCTCTGGAGACATCCCAAGGCCCCTCTTGGGGGGCACCTTCCTGGGGGACCTGCTGGGGGTGCCCCTGCTCTGGCAGGGGCTTGGCCTGGGGGGTCTCCACATGTCCTTTCCAACCCCAGATTTTTCTGTGATAAGCAGGATGGACCTTTGGCCCTGGAACATCTTCTGATGGAGGTGCCATCAGTCTGGGTTGGTGGTGGACATGCTTGTATCTACGCCCGTCACATTGTCAACCTGGGAGTGAGGAACTGAGGGACCTTTCCCAGCTGGTGGCTTTGTTTGGGATATAGAGGCTTGGGATTTCTTCTCTGAGGTGTTAGGTGTCTAAATAGAATTTGTTTCCCACAGGACAGCAACGTTTAAAATGGCACTGGAAGCAAATGCAGAGGAACCTTGAAGGAGTCAGTGAATGCTGGAGGAATAATGTCAAATTTCTGTCCAAACGTGGCATTTTTTGGGAACCCCGGGGGAACAGAGTAAACCCCACCTTCCACCAGCCCGGTGCGGTGCTGGCTCCGTTCTGCTTGCAAAGAACATGGGACACCCCCAGTTTGTCCCTCTCCGTCCCCCTGTCCTCTCCCCCTCACCCCAAAATACCCACTTGGGTCATACCCACTCCTCAGGAAGGGACACTTTTTGGCACCGGACAATTTCTCCTCTTGAGAGCCATTACGTGACGCGGTGGATGACATCCCTGCACCGATCATTTTAGTTTGGGAAAAGCTTTTTTAAAATATATGCTAATAAAACAAAGGGATGAAGCAAGAGTGAGACTGAGCATAGTTTTAGTTGGTGAATTCAGTGATTGCTGGTTCCTCTGGCGAGGCAGGCAGCGGTGGAGGGATGCCCGGGATATCGGCAGCCTTCTTTGTTGGTGTGAAACATATTGCTGGTGGAGCTCGCCAGACACATTTCCTCTGGCTGGTTGGCCAGTAATGCTGGGAATAGGTACCAAACAACTTAGCTGTGCTCCTTTTATTTTTGTTTTGCTTTATTTGGTTCTGTTTTCTTTCTTTTTTTCTTCCCCTCCCAGCTTCCCGTGCACCCGGGCCTTAGGAGCGTGCTCCTTCTCAGCAGCGGGCTCCCAAAGCTGCCTTGGAGGACTTGGAACCCGACCTTTTTTCCATTTATCCTGTGAAGTTGTTTCTCCGGTTTTACAAAAAAAAGAAAGGTTCTCAGAGTTCCGTTATGCAAGTTGAATTTCAGAGGGAATGGCTGGCAAATAGTCATTGGTGGAACTGGGAAGCTCCTTTGCTAAAACCCCACGAAGTCGATGCGTGGTGGTTGGAGCCTTGACTTGCAGTGTCACTGATTTCACAAAGAGCCTCGTCCTGGCAACGTGCACAGCTTGAAAATGTAAATTCTTGGAAAAAGTGTGTTTTTCTTTCTATTTCTTTCCCCCTTCCCCCTTTGCGACATGATTTCTGTGCATGTTCTTCATGAACTGTGCTGTGGAAGTATCTTAGGTGGGTTCCTCAGTTCAGGTGGCATCCTGGAGCGCTGACATAGGAGACAGACATTCTCGTGCTTTCTGTTCAGTTCTTAGAAATAAACGGAGCAAGAACAGGGATGATACTTTACAGGTGTGAACAGCGTGGTGTATTTGCTTGCTCTGGGGAGTTCCTGAGCATCTTCTGAAGGAACTGCAGCCCCAGCAGATCCATGGGGCAACTGGAAGGCCCTCTCCAGGCAGTGTTCCTTGGTTGCGGGTGTCTCCAGTCAGGCTGGTTTCCTTTCAGTTGCAGGTTTAGTGGCTAAAAATAGTGTGCAGTGGACTCAGTAAGTTCATTTCTGATGAAGAATGAAGAGTTTTGAAGACTGGCCACACACCCTGAGCTCCTGGGTGCAGTGCTGTCACTGGCCTGGTGGGAAACCCAGCGTCAGGAGGCAAGATCTCTGGAGCCCTTCTGCTGTGGGGAGAGGCTGAAAGAGTTGGGGGGGTTCAGCCTGGAGAAGAGAAGACTCCGAGGAGACCTTGAAGCCCCTTCGAGTCCCTCAAGGGGCTCCAGGAGAGATAGCGAGGGACTCTTGATGAAGGAGGGGAGGCCTAGGACAAGGGGGAAGGGTTTGACAGGGAAAGAGGGGAGATGGAGCTGAGATGTGGGGAAGAACTTCTCTGGTGGGAGGGTGGTGAGAGCCTGGCCCAGGTTGCCCCGAGAAGCTGTGGCTGCCCCATCCCTGGAGGGGTTCAAGGCCAGGCTGGATGGGGCTTGGAGCCACCTGGTGTGGTGGGAGGTGTCCCTGCCCAGGGCAGGGGGTGGCACTGGGGGGACTTGAAGGTCCCTTCAACACCAACCCTTCTGTGACCCTCTGCTCCTCTAAGTCCAGCCATGAGCCTTCTGAGGCCTGAGAAGTTTGAGTGGTCTTCACGGCTCTTTGGTGGCTGTCCGTGAATTCAGTGCTGAATGATGATGTCCAGATTTTGTTGTCTTTGGGTGAGTGTAGAAAAATATCATGAGTGTAGGTTGATGTCCATGTGTTTGATGATTTTGTGGTATCATAGAATTGTTGAGGTTGGAAGGGACATCATTTACTGCAACCATCAGCGTAACT
>VXBW01003417.1:139547-156180 GCA_013400375.1 Thinocorus orbignyianus
AGAAGCTGTGGCTGCCCCATCCCTGGAGGGGTTCAAGGCCAGGCTGGATGGGGCTTGGAGCCCCCTGGTGTGGTGGGAGGTGTCCCTGCCCAGGGCAGGGGGTGGCACTGGGGGGACTTGAAGGTCCCTTCAACACCAACCCTTCTGTGACCCTCTGCTCCTCTAAGTCCAGCCATGAGCCTTCTGAGGCCTGGGAAGTTTGAGTGGTCTTCACGGCTCTTTGGTGGCTGTCCGTGAATTCAGTGCTGAATGATGATGTCCAGATTTTGTTGTCTTTGGGTGAGTGTAGAAAAATATCATGAGTGTAGGTTGATGTCCATGTGTTTGATGATTTTGTGGTGTCATAGAATTGTTGAGGTTGGAAGGGACATCATTTACTGCAAACATCAGCGTAACTCTGATAAAAGCCATCACTAACCCATGTCCCTCGGCACTATGTCAACCNGCTTTGAAATCCCTCCTGGGATGGTGCCTCAACCGCTTTCTTGGGCAGCCCATCCCAAGGCTTCAGAACCCCTTCCATGTAAAAATTGTTCCTGATCTCCCATCTGAACCTCCTCTGGGGCAACTTGAGCCCATTTCCTCTTGTTCCATCGCCTGCTCCTTGGGAGAAGAGACCCAGATCCCAGATCCCCTGGCTGCCCCCTCCATTCAGGGTGTTGTAGAGAACGAGAAGGTCTCCCCTCAACCTCCTCTTCTCCAGGCTGGATACCTTCAGCTCCCTCAGCCTCTCCTCATAAGACTTGGTCTCCAGACCCCTCACCAGTTCCACTGCCCTTCTTTTGTGGTGTTTCATGGCATTTAAGTCCTTTCTGGCACAGGAGCTTTTTATGTGAAGGCTTGGCGAGGTCCTGGGCCCTCAGTTGGTCAAACCCACCCCTGGTCTGTGTGTTTGCTCCTTGCTGGGCTTCTCCTGCCTGCCCAGTCCCCAAGGCTGGCAGCCATGGGCTGAGGAGCCACAGAACTCATTGCAGGGATGAGACACGGCCGTGTGGCTTCAGAGGTGGGCACGTAGTCAGGGCAGGTAACAGGTTCAGGATTGATTTATTTCTCAGGTGCCTTTTTCCTCTCGCTGTGACAAGTGCGAGGTGTTGCACGTGCTGCCGAACAAAGAGGTGGAAACCATGGACAACCCTGTGTTGGTTTTTTTTGTTGGCAAATGATGGTAAAGTTGTGATTAGAGAGGAGTCCGTGGCCTCTCTCCTGGCAGCGAGGTCCGGAGTGTGGGAGGAGCAGGAGAGGTTGTGGGGAAAGAAAATGGGGAAATAAACACTTCCAGAAGCTGCGGTGTTCCCAGGTTCTGTCAGAATCATTCCTAGGTTGCCCGGCTGCCCTGTTTTCTTCTATCTCTGTTTTTTCATTGAAATCCATTCTTTTTGTGCCTCGTGTCAGGATCATGGTAGGGTTTAGGTAGGATTTGTATCCATGTATGTGTCTTCTAGCAATAGATGTTGTCCTTCGGACTCCGTAGGCTGAATTCAGTAGTGGCAGTGCTGGCAGTTCTTGTCCTGTCCCCACATCCCCTCCCATGGCCCAGGTGGCTTTGTCACAGTGTCCCTGGAGAGGTTAACAGGCTGCTGGGGTTCCAGAACAAGGGCTTGGATAAAAAAAGGAGGTTCTCAAGAGCATCTTGGGCCTTTTTTGGTACAATCTGGGTCTGGGATGATGGCATTCTGCCTCCCATCACCAGTATTCGCAGGAGGAGGACTCCCAGATGTGGCTGCAGATGCCATCGTGGGTGACTTGGAGACGTTATCATGTGTTCTGAGTTCTGGAGAGCGTTGACTCTTTTGGAAAGTTGGGCCCTTTTGGAGCAACTTAAGTTGCGTGGTCAGAAAAAAATCTTGATAACCCCATTTGCCAAATTTCTTGGAAAGCTCTTGGGGATAAAAATACTGAAAAATGTAAATTCTTGTGAGGTACCAGCGTGGTGTTATGTATTAAACTGGCAACTTTCCTCGGCTTGTTTAGTTACCGGGTGGCTTGACAGATTCTTAAAATGGGTTGGAGCTGACTTCAGGCCCCAGCTGGGGAGTGCGAAGGAGCAGAGCGTTGGCAGGAGAGGACACACGGGTTGAGATGACCCTGTCCTCTGCCTCGGGAATTGCTGGCCTTCAGTCTGGCAATTCTGTTGTTATCGATGCTGTGTAAGAACCAGCAGGAGGGTGTTTGGGTCCTTCCAGGCTCCAGCTTCTTCCCAACCAGCACATTTGACCATAAAACACAGCCCTTCATTTCCTTCTCTGCCACAGCTCTGGTGCCTTTCGGCACTTCGTGGCCATAAATCACTGCACTCAAGAATCCTCAGCTTGCTCTTCATTATCTGGCTCTGCCTGACCTTGGGGATGGACTTTCTTCCATCTTCATTGTCTAACTCAAAACCCCACCAGGACTCATGTTCCTCCTGCCTTTCCATAGCATTTTGGGAAGGTTTCGTGCCGGCGCCATCACTGAAATGCGCTGGTTTTGGGAATGGTGCAGTTCTGTGAAAGCAACTCACGGCACTTGGTCCAAAGTTTAAAATAGAAACTGCTCCCAGTTCCTTCTCTAATTACCACCCTCATTTCAGGGATCTCATGGCTTGCGGATCGTTTTGCAAATGTCCAGATGGAAGGGAAAATAAATTTGCGGTCGCTCTGAACTTGGATTCACAAAAGATGTGTTTTAGATGGGTGTTTGCTGTTAGGAGTGTCTGTGTGTGTAGCCTGGGAAATGGGTGGCAGAGACTGGGAAGAGAAACTGGAATTTGGTTAGGGAGGAGCAGGGTGGCTGCTCCTACACTCAGGGAGAGAGGGAATTGCAGGGAGAGAGGAAAATGGCAAATATTTTATAACCTGTTGCAATGGGAGGGTCTATACCTGCAGCAATTACTGAAAGGAATTCTGTTATCAGAAAAGCACAAAAAGTACAATAATAGTAAAAAGTTAATCTAAGATTAAACTAGTTGCTGACTCTAAATGGTGTTTCACACTTTATGTGGTAGAGGGACTGCGGTGAAATAGCTGGGACTGGACACCAGGCAGCACTGGTGCTGCAGGAATACTGTCCTACAGGGCTCATGAAACCAAAGGTTACTGTTTTGCTCTCTCTAGGGAGTATGAAAACCAAAGGAGATGTTTGCTGGGACATCTGGTAGTCTCCAGTGTTGTTGGAGAGGAATGTGAAGGTCTCTAGAGAGGAAGGAACAAGACCAGGATGGCCAGGCACCAGCAATGGGCCCTGGTGGCCAAGAAGGCCAAGGGCATCCTGGGGGGCATCCAGAAGAGCGTGGAGAACCTGGAGGGAGGTGATCCTGCCCCTCTGCCCTGCCCTGCCCTGCCCTGGGGAGGCCCCATCTGGAGCCCTGGGAGCAGTTGGGGGCTGCCCAGTTGCAGAAGGAGAGGGAAGTGGTGGAGAGGGCCCAGCAGAGGAGCGCGGAGCTGCTGAGGGGCCTGGAGCATCTCTGTGCTGAGGAGCGGCTGAGGGACTTGGGGGTGTTCACCCTGGAGAAGAGAAGGCTGAGGGGGGATGTGCTGAAGGCCTAGAAGTCCTTGCAGGGACAAGGGGTGTCAGGAGGATGGGGCCAGTCTGTTTCCAGTGGTGGCCAGGGAGAGGCCAAGAGGGAGCCTGGCAAGGTCCATGGCAGCGTGAGGGTGAGGGTGGCAGAGCCCTGGCAGAGGCTGCCCAGAGAGGGGCTGGACTCTCCTTCTCTGGAGACATCCCAAGGCCCCTCTTGGGGGGCACCTTCCTGGGGGACCTGCTGGGGGTGCCCCTGCTCTGGCTGGGGGTTGGGGGGGCTCCAGAAGGTCCCTGCCCACCCCAGAGCATTCTGAGATTCTGTGCTAAAGCATGAATGCTCTGTTGGGGGCATTTTTTGGGCTTATATAGTGATTTTAGACGGCTTGTTAATGAGCTTTTCGGAGTGGATTCCATGGAAAGGCTGTGGAGTCTCTCAAACCCCGCTGTCTGGGGACTGCCAGGAGGAGCAGTTGTGGGGAAGACACGGGTGAACTGGAGAAAAACGTATGGAAAAGCTGCCACAGGCTTTAGTTCCGTGGTGACTTAGATCCGAGCTGCACCCAGGCTGGGCTTTCTCTCTTGTTTGCTGTTTTATTTTGCATCTTTGAGCTAATCCGTTCGGAAGCGCGTCTTGGCTGTGTGAAAAACACATGCCTATTTTTAGCTGTTTTGGGTATATGGAAACAAACGCTGTCTGATGAAAGGAGCTGGACATCAACACTCTGAAATTCCTTTAGATTTTGCTCACACTGAACTTTGGGCAAATCACTCGGGCCCTTTGCCAGCGTTCTTTCATAAAGTGAAAGTGGTTCCATTTTTTTTTTCCCTCTGCCTTGTTGGTTCGAACGACTCTTGGAAAGATTTGGCTGGCGTGGGACCACTCTGGAGCTGGAAGTCATTAACTAACGCTGATGGTAGGTTTGTCAGCCTTGATTCTTTGGAGAATGACTTCCCTGGATGCTTGTAGGACTAAGAGGATTCTGATTTTTCAGGGATGTGTGAATTTGAGCAACCTGGTCTGTTGGGAGGTGTCCCTGCCCAGGGTGGAGGGCTTGGAACTGGATGATCATAGAATCATAGAATGGTTCGAGTTGGAAGGGACTTTCAAGATCATCCAGTTCCACCCCCTGCCCTGGGCAGGGACACTTCCCACCACACCAGGTGGCTCCAAGCCCCATCCAGCCTGGCCTTGAACCCTTCAGGACCCCCCAACCTTGACACCATACACACTGCGTCCACCCAGCCGAGTGCCATCAGCCCCTGCTCCATCTGCCTTCTTCACTCTTTACACGGTGCTCATCCCAGTTTTTCTTCAACTTCCTCCATTAATTTTTAACAGTGATTGTGGCTGAGTGAATTCCCAAACAAGCATGGCAGGACAGGCAGAGGGGTTGTGTTCCACCACGGCTGAAACACGGATTTGGACAACGCAGTTAATTAATTACTGCCACTCTACCACACACTGCTGAGATTTCAGCTTTATTCTCCTCTGAGACACGTACTTTATTTCACCTGACAGCAGATCTGAAACAAAGCACAACAAAAAGTAAACAAGAGTTTGTATTTTCTGCCATCTCTCCCCCTGTGATTTTAATTCCTTTTGCTAAGCTCACTGCGTGTTCACCCGCAACACACGCACAGGGTCCAGCTCCAGTCCAGCACGGTACGGACACAGAGAAGTTCAGTTTCCAGGTCAAACCACACGCAGGTTTCTACGTTGTCAAAAATGAAGCATTTCATTTCTAACAGGAGAAATCACCCACCTCAAAATAAACACCAGTATCTCCTGTGGTTTCCTGACACAGGGTAGAGAGAGCACAGCCAGTAGATCGTACAATCCTGGGATGGTTAGAGTTGGAAGCAACCTTAAAGATCAATGGCTGGAGAGCAGCCCTGAGGAGAAGGACTTGGGAGTGCTCCTGGAGGAGAAGCTCCACAGGAGCTGGAAGCCCAGAACCCAAGCCCGTGCTGGGCTGCAGCCACAGCAGCGTGAGCAGCAGGGCCAGGGAGGGGATTCTCCCCCTCTGCTCTGCGCTCCTGAGACCCCACCTGGAGTCCTGTGTCCAGCTCTGGAGTCCTCAACACAGGAAGGACATGGAGCTGGTGGGACGGGGCCAGCAGAGGCCACCAAGATGCTGGGAGGGCTGGAGCAGCTCTGCTNTATTTCTTCTCACCCTTTGCTTCTAAGTGAGTACAGCCGGTACCCACAACTCCAAATTGATTTCCAGAATAGAGTTTCACTTTTAAGGGGATCTTTACCATCACAAAGCTTAGTGCTTTCTCAAGCTCTGTGTCACGGAGTTCTTGCTGTGTGGTGAATCCAGCTGAGATGGTCTGGGATTCCTCAGGAAAATGGTTCAGTTTGTTTTCGGAGCAGAACTTCAGTCCTTGTGCCTCAGGTTACGATGTTAAATCTTATCATAGAATCACAGAATGGTCAGAGTTGGAAGGGACCTTCAAGATCATCCAGTTCCAACCCCCTGCCATGGGCAGGGACACCTCCCACCACACCAGGTTGCTCCAAGCTCCATCCAGCCTGGCCTTGAACCCCTCCAGGGATGGGGCAGCCACAGCTTCTCTGGGCAACCTGTTCCAGTGCCTCACCACCCTCACAGCAAAGAATTTCTTCCTAAGATCCAATCTAAATCTCCCCTCTTCCAATTCAAAACCCTTCCCCCTTGTCCTGTCCCTCCACTCCTTGACCAAGAGTTCCTTTCCAGCTCACCTGGACTTCCCTTCAGATCCTGGAAGGCTGCTCCACTGGTTTATGTTCAGTTTATCATTTATAATGTTAAAAAGACTTTGTAGGACAAATGCTGGTCAAAAAAGAAGGTGTCAAATTTATAGATCTTAAATACACCCGATAACACGCCGTACGCTCTCTGTGCCTCCCTTCTCGCCTCTGCTTTCCCCTCCGGAAAACATGGGGAGCTCTCCTGGACACTTCACTGCCCCCCAGGGGATCGGGATCCCAGACCCACCTTAAATACTGCAATTATTCTTGGAATAAGTGAACATGACCTTTAGGTTTCTTGGAGAACCCGTAACTTTCTTTTGAAGCTTCTATGGACAAAACAAACGTGTTATTTATTGAGTTAGAAGCCTCCAGCCTTGTCCAGGCCATGGTGGGGAGGGGGCTGTTAACCCCCCTTCTGGTCCCTGCTCAGGTTTGCCCAGTAAATTGCAGGGGGGGAACTGGGAGGACCATGTCTGGCACGGTGGTGGTGGTGGTTTCACAAAGAGGGTGTCTCGCCTACAGCCTGGCTCAGGCCTTTATTTGGGATTCTGTTCAGGAAAAGAGACAAATCTTTGGCCCTCAGTTACCTTTGGTCAATAACGACTTCTAAAAATATCTTCCAGGATAGGAAGCTTGAGAAGGAATTCACACTGGATGAAAAGAATTTTCTGAAGCTGGGCATATTCCAGGAACCATAACCCAAATGTTTCTCTGTCCGTGGAGAAGATTTCACATTTGAAGTAACTTCTACTGAAGGTAAGCAGCTCTGCCTTGCCTTTCTAAGCTCGGTGACAAGTGTGCTTTATAGCGCTGTGTTATGTGCTCTGGAGGTTGCTGGAGAGGTTGTTCCTGATACTTATTACCTGGATTCATTTGAGAGAGACCCATAATGTACAGAAGCATGGAATCCAAAAATTGTCTAGCTTGGAAGGGTGCTTTAAGATCATCTAGTCCAACCATCAACCTGACTGATAAAAACCACTGCTGATCATAGAAAATCACAGAATGGTCAGAGTTGGAAGGGACCTTCAAGATCATCCAGTTCCAACCCCCCTGCCATGGGCAGGGACACCTCTCCCTAGACCAGGTGGCTCCAAGCCCCATCCAGCCTGGCCTTAAACACTTCCAGGGATGGGGCATCAACAGCTTCCCTGGGCAACCTGTTCCAGTGCCTCACCACCCTCACACCAAAGAACTTCTTCCCAAGATCTCATCTAAATCTCCCCTCTTCCAATTTAAAACCCTTCCCCCTCGTCCTGTCACTAGACTTCCTGACCAAGAGTCCTTCCCCAGCTCTCCTGGAGCTCCCTTCAGATCCTGGAAGGCTGCTCTCAGGTCTCTCCGGAGCCTTCTCTTCTCCAGGCTGACCAGCCCCAGCTCCCTCAGCCTGTCCTCCCAGCAGAGCTGCTCCAGCCCTCCCAGCATCTTGGTGGCCCTGCGATTGATGGGAAGAAGGTGGAACTTGTTTTTTTTCTCTTTCTGGTTGCTCCCTGTGCTTCTGGGAATGCCCTGTGGCTGCTCCGAGAAGAACCAGTATGGAGAGGACACTCAGTAGGTTGTCATCGGGGCAGTGAAAGGGAGCAGCCTGTCACTACTCACTGGGTTTTGTGAGGTGAAGGATTAGAAGTGTCCAAGGAAGTTCTCAAGCGGGTGGTTTAAAGCGAGTGAGAGGATCTGCCCTCTCACACAGCATGTAATTGCCTTGGGGATTTGCTGCCTGGGGGTTACTGGGGATGGCCCAGCTGGATGTGGGAGCACTGGGATCCTTCCCAGTGCCAGCAGTGGGGTTGGATCACTCCGTCCTTTTCCTGTTGGGAAGTGCTTTCTTAATGCTCCAAAGGCAAGAGACTTTTTGTAAAGCACGGTCTCTCAGAGAGGATGGGTTATGAGTTATAGATGCTCTTGAAGGTCCTAAAAGAATGCAGGAGTTAGGATCACGGAATCATAGGATTGTCTAGGCTGGAAGGGACCTTTGAGATCTTCTAGTCCAACCATCAACCTAACTCCGATAAAAAACAACCCAGCACTGACCTGTGTCCCTCAGAATTAGGTCAACCCTCCAGGGATGGTGCCTCAACCGCTGCCCTGGGCAGCCCATTCCAAGGCTTCACAACCCTTTCCATGAAGGAATGGTTCCCAACCTCCATCCTCAACCTCCCCTGGGGCAACTTGAGGCCATTTCCTCTTGGCCTGTTCCTTGGGAGAAGAGACCGATCCCCCTCTGGCTACCCCCTCCTTCCGGGGAGTTGTGGAGAGCGAGAAGGTCTCCCCTCAGCCTCTTCTCCAGGCTGAACACCCCCAGCTCCCTCAGAAGTTCTCCAGACCCTTCTCCTTGGTCTCCAGACCTCTCCCCAGCTCCGTTGCCCTTCTCTGGACCTGCTCCTGCCCCTCAAGGTCTTTTTTGGACAGTTTTGTTGCAGAAAAGTGCAGTTTTTAGATGAGCTGTAAATAGAGATGCTGCTGCTGGTGGAGCTGATGATGGTCATGTTGAATGTCAGACCCGATGGCTTGAAACTGGTGAAAATTGCTCTGGAAACCATCTAAGAAGTAACACACGGATGGTGCCAGGTGTTTGTAGTCGTTGGTGACTGTGATATAGAGAGAGAGGAAATAGTGGTTGGAAATAACAGCAGGGTCAGCACTCTCTGGTACCTGCTCCTTCTCACGATGTACTGGGGGAAGTGCCCCATCCCTGGAGGGGTTCAAGGCCAGGTTGGATGGGGCTTGGAGCAGCCTGGTGTGGTGGGAGGTGTCCCTGCCCAGGGGATGGCAGGGGGTGGCACTGGGAGGGCTTGGAGGTCCCCAAAACAATCTGTGATTCTGTGATTCAGAACAGTATCAGCGTGGGGTTGGCACTCCTGCTTTGATGGTCCCCAGGGTTAGTGACTTCTCCAGAACAGCATGGTCTCCAGCATTTCCCTCTCCTTCTGCAACTGGGCAGCCCCCAACTGCTCCCAGGGCTCCAGGTGGGGCCTCCCCAGGGCAGGGCAGGGCAGGGCAGAGGGGCAGGATCACCTCCCTCCAGGTTCTCCACGCTCTTCTGGATGCCCCCCAGGATGCCCTTGGCCTTCTTGGCCACCAGGGCCCATTGCTGCCTCCTGGGCATCCTGGTGTCCCCCAGGACTCCCTCCCAGGGCTTGTTCCTCACAGCTGCTCTCCAGCAGGTCCTGGGGCAGGGGGTTATTCCTCCCCAGGGGCAGGACCCAACACTTGCGAATGAATTTCCTCAAGTTCCCCTGTCTCTTGTGTTTCTTGAGTTTTACCCCACTGCTGATCAGTGAGCTTTGGTTGTTTGGAGAAGCCCATCAATGTACTTCTGAGGGGGTTCAGATGAACCATCCATGGCTCTGTCCTTCTCCCTCTGTGTGTTTCCATTGCAGGTTTTCTAAATTTTGTGACAGTTTTGGGCTTGAAGTTCATTAAGTTAAATTAAGCAGTTACTTTATTCCCTGCAGTGAGTCATTGGGCAGCTGTGGAGCTCCCGGGTGATGTGTTCCCATCCCGCTCCCAGCTGGTTGCTTCTCAACCTTGCTCAGATGCTTCAATTTGAGAGAATTACCTGGATTATTTTTTCCCTTTGCCCTTTGTAGCAAAGCTTCTGGAGGAAATAAAGGACATTCTGTATTAAAACTGAGCCAAAAACCCCCAAAAATCATAGAATCACCTCCTTGGGAATCTGTGGCTGTTCAGAGCACAGAGAGACTGACTGAAATGTGCCCAGGGATCGCTCCAGCTGCGACGGGGCCACTGAAGTTAACTTTTCCTTTGGATTTTTATAACAGAAAAGGATGTTACAGGAAAGTCAGAAGCATTCACAAATACTTTCTTTTATGAAACAAGTGGGATAATGCACTCCTCTCCGCATTTCCATGTGTTTCCACTTAGTAACTAAGTGGAAAATGTTAAATGTTTTATTTTATCAGGAACGGGCTTAAGTAGGCTTAAATAAAAAGATCCCTAAATCTTGGTCATTTCCTCCCAGTTTCCAGCAGGAATTGCCTGCGGGGATTTGCTGGCCCTCCCTCTCCCTTTGGACAGGTCTTGAGAGCGTTGGGAAAGGTTGGAAAATGCCATGGGGGTTTTTTGTCCCTGTGCCCGTATGGGCTGAGGCTCGGGGTGGCCTTTGGAAACCACGGGAATAATCCTGGGCAGAAACACGATTGGGAACTGGAGAGTTCGAAAAAGATTCATCCAAAGTTTTAGGGGAAGTAGGAGATGTGGTATATATGGATATTTTTATTTCCTGCCAGCCAGAGGAGCATCATGGGCCTCTGTGTGTTTTGTGAGACACAGAGATGCTGCTCTTCCCGTGGCTCAATTCTAATTCCCTGTTATTTTTGCGGGCTCCTCCTGAGCTTTCCTAGGCCAAGGCAGGAAAGGTGGTACTGGGTGCAGGCTCTGGAAAAGCACATTTTCCCCATCACAATTATTAACAAAAATAAAATCCAGGGCACGGAGCGGAAATTGCTGATAAGTGGAAGGATGGATGAGGTGAGACAGAAGGGATGGAATGGTGGTTATGGACCTCAGGGAGGAAAAAGGAGACTTCTGACATCATGTATAAGGAATAAGACAAAAAGTAGGGTTTACTTTGAAACATGACACTTAGTAAGAGGATTTTTTATTTTTCTTTAAATCAAAAGCAGCGTGAGCAGCAGGGCCAGGGAGGGGATTCTCCCCCTCTGCTCTGCGCTCCTGAGACCCCACCTGGAGTCCTGTGTCCAGCTCTGGAGTCCTCTGGAGTTCTCTGATGAAATCTGGGGACAATGGGGCAAGGTCACAGCTCAGCAGTAGTCATCACTCCACGGCTGATGAAAAGCACTTGGGAAAACCAAGGTTTCCAGTCCTTGGCCAAGGGAATGACCAGAGTCTGGCTGATCAGGGGGCAGAACTGCTGGGCAGCACCAGCCATCCTGCCAAGGAGAACTTCCAGACAGGTCAAGCCTCATTACAGCAGTTACAGTGACTACTTTTAATGTTTTTTTTTTCCCCAAAATGTAAGATTTAGAAACAGCATTAGAAGAGAAACAGCAGGAATTATCTTGACCAGCAAGAACGTGACCCTTGGCCCCGCCATGTTTATCCTCATGTCCTCATATTCTGATTTAGCTCTTTTTTTCACTTGTTTCTTAAGGAAGGAAAGTGAAACTGGAGGAGCTGTGTGAGGGGGTTGTTGTGGATATCTGCATGGCCGGAGCAGCCTCTCCGTGTCTCAGACGGACTCTTCCCAGGCTACAAATAAAGGCAGGCGGCGGAGGGGGATAACAGCTTGGTGAAGAAATACCCGGTTATGGAAAGCTTATTTTAAGCTGTTGGCAGCTGTGGATCTCCTCAGCATCCTTCTCTGGCCCAGGACTTCCCTGCTTCTACAAAACTGGAAACTTAAACATGGGGAGAACAAGGGAACCGGGGCAGGAATGAGCTTTTGAGCTTTTTGTGGTGAGAGTTTGGGTGAAGGAATGGCAAGCGGGTAGCTGGCTGTGGGGACTGCAGAGAGAAACTTCAGATTCATCTTGGATGGTTGCTATTTGCAGGTCACGGGAGGGGATTCTCCCCCTCTGCTCTGCGCTCCTGAGACCCCACCTGGAGTCCTGTGTCCAGCTCTGGAGTCCTCAACGTAGAAAAGACATGGAACTGTGGAACAGGTCCAGCGCAGGGCNGAAAACACTGACAGCTCTATTCTCTTCCTCGAGTTTATCCCAGGAACTTCTTTAAGAAAAAGTTACCACTTTTACCAAATGCTTCTTTTAGTTTGAATCATAGAATGGTCGGAGTTGGAAGGGAACTTAAAGATCATCCAGTTCCAACCCCCCTGCCCTGGAGGGGGCTTGGAGCCACCTGGTGTGGTGGGAGGTGTCTCTGCCCAGGGGGTGGCACTGGGGGGCTTGAAGGTCCCTTCCCACCCAAACAAGCCTGTGAGTATGAATTCAGTAGCAGGAGGAGCTGCATGACCCCTCTGTTCCCAGAGACAGCGTATCTGACCCCCCTGGACAGTGGTCCAGCAGCCTGTTGTCCCACTCGTGGCCTCCCAGGACAGTTCCCCTGGTTCATGTAGGTCATGATTCATTCTGCTGGTCCTCAAGTGCCATCTGTGTCTCTCTGGGGTTTTTTGTGTGTGGTACCATTCCACTTCCAAGCTTGCAGAAAAGTTCCATGGATTCCAGAACCTCACTGGATTGCCTGGATGCCTACTTTGACCTGTCTCTTGGTTTCAATGTGCCATGAAGGACCGTTTCCCAGTCTCACTCACCACATTTCCCGAGTAACCCATAAGAGCACTGGATCTAAGAGGGGTTTTTTTCTGAGGACGAAGAGTCATCAGTGGGAGAGTCTCTGCCATGGGGCAACCTCCCTTCCCAGTCCCAGGCCACTGGAAGTTGCATCGATGTCCTCCCAAGGGCCAGAGGAGGTCAAACACCTCTGGACCTCTCCTCAGCTTGTGTTTGAAGGAGATTGGGAAGGGGATTTGCCTGCTCTGTGCTGGAAAAAGGACCATCTCCCTTTCATGGCTCCTATGGATGAGGCAGCTTTTCCTATAGATATGTGAAAAGTTCTGAAAACCTGTAGAACCGACAGATTCCTGATGGGTTTGGATTTGAAAAGTGAGATTTACGTGTGTATCCCCCAGAAAGGGACAGAACCCACACGTACTGGGGTTCGCTGGGCACCCAAACAGTCTCCACTTTGGGCCTTTTGTGCCAGCTTTTCCCTTGGTGAATTTCTAACGAAGTGGAGTTTTGTTAAAAATATCTGAAGAACAGTTTGTGAGGAACACAGCACCCGGGCAAACAGCGCGGCTGTCACCGAGATGTCACGTAGGTTGGGAATTCAGATGTCTCTCCCTAACTCAGAAATGCGGTTCCTTGAGAGCGTTTCGGGCAGCTGAGGGGGCATGCGGGAGCTCTGGCTGGGCGCTGAAATGCTAAAACTTTAAATGAAATTAAAAAAAAATCAATATACTGCTGGTTTAAACAGCTCAAATTGGAAACTGCTGATATTTCTGCTGTGTTTTGTGTGATTTAGGAAAGGACTAGTTCCCCAAACACTGGGATCAACCACAACTATGAGGACAGGCTGAGAGAGCTGGGACTGTTCAGCCTGGAGAAGAGAAGGCTCCAGGGAGACCTTGGAGCAGCCTTCCAGGATCTGAAGGGAGCTCCAGGAGAGCTGGGGAGGGACTCTTGGTCAGGAAGTCTAGTGACAGGATGAGGGGGAATGGTTTTAAATTGGAAGAGGGGAGATTTAGATGAGATCTTAGGAAGAAGTGAGGGTGGTGAGGCACTGGAACAGGTTGCCCAGGGAAGTTGTTGATGTCCCATCCCTGGAAGTGTTTAAGGCCAGGCTGGATGGGGCTTGGAGCAACCTGGTCTAGGGAGGGGTGTCCCTGCCCCTGGCAGGGGGGTTGGAACTTGATGATCTTGAAGGTCCCTTCCAACTCTGACCATTCTGTGATTCTATGATTCTAACTAACCAGCTGGGGGGACTGGAGCAGTTGGGAGTTGGCAGTGCAAGGACTGGCTGAGCTGCTGGTTTGCCCAGTTTCCCCCCAGTTTCCCCCAGTAACTGGGCTTAGGCTGTCATGAGTTGGATCTCAAGGCTTGGTACTCATCGGTGGCTTCACAGGAGACGTGAGGCTGTAGGTTTGACTAGAAGTGTTTGACCCCTGGTGTCTACAATATCTTTTTATTCCCTAAAACTTTGTTAAGTAGAAAGACGGGATGCTGGGACGGGATCTCGGTTCTGGTGGGAGCGGGGCCAGGTACATCCCCATAATGTGTACGAGGCGGGGATATCATCTAATTCCCAGAGATAAAAACATTAAAAGACTGAATTCTGTTGATATGGGGAAAAAAACCTTCTGAACTAGAGTTGTTCTCTGTGATGAATTTTGAAAGCCCCCAGTGATGCTCCACAGGGTTTGTTATCTCTCTGCATGGGGGCAGTGATAACCAGGATGGGTTGGGGGGGATCTGCTGGAGAGCAGCTGTGAGGAACAAGCCCTGGGAGAGAGTCCTGGGGGACACCAGGATGCCCAGGAGGCAGCAATGGGCCCTGGTGGCCAAGAAGGCCAAGGGCATCGTGGGGGGCATCCAGAAGAGCGTGGAGAAGCTGGAGGGAGGTGATCCTGCCCCTCTGCCCTGCCCTGGCCTGCCCTGGGGAGGCCCCATGTGGAGCCCTGGGAGCAGTTGGGGGCTGCCCAGTTGCAGAAGGAGAGGGAAGTGGTGGAGAGGGCCCAGCAGAGGAGCGCGGAGCTGCTGAGGGGCCTGGAGCATCTCTGTGCTGAGGAGCGGCTGAGGGACTTGGGGGTGTTCACCCTGGAGAAGAGAAGGCTGAGGGGGGATGTGCTGAAGGCCTAGAAGTCCTTGCAGGGACAAGGGGTGTCAGGAGGATGGGGCCAGTCTGTTTCCAGTGGTGGCCAGGGAGAGGCCAAGAGGGAGCCTGGCAAGGTCCATGGCAGCGTGAGGGTGAGGGTGGCAGAGCCCTGGCAGAGGCTGCCCAGAGAGGGGCTGGACTCTCCTTCTCTGGAGACATCCCAAGGCCCCTCTTGGGGGGCACCTTCCTGGGGGACCTGCTGGGGGTGCCCCTGCTCTGGCAGGGGGTTGGCCTGGGGGGGCTCCACAGGTCCCTGCCACTCCATAGCAGAATCTACCAGGTAACAGAGCTATTCCAATAAGAAAATAAGTCTTAATTTCATAAGAAAACTCTTTTTCTTTTAGAAGATCTGTAGACACACACATGGAGAATCCTTAACGTGAGGTAGGGAAGATACTACCTCAATAACTTAGTAAAAATAAATTTAAAATATTTTTTTCTTCTAACGTGTTTCATTTAGTAGTTCCTGTAAGCTCTTCAGGTGGAGGTTCAGTGTGAAAGATACACTGGATCCAGATATTTAAACATGTAATTTAAGGATATGGGTCTTTCCATACCCTTGGGAATTGCCCAGGTGTGGTAACTGGAGTAACCCTCCTTCAGTAAACCCTCCTGGAGGGGGAAAAAAAGTGGTGTTTTCTTTTTGGTGGTTTTTTTTCAAAAGGATATTTTCAAAATTCTGTCTTAGATACAGTTACGCAAGCAGTGGAACTGCCAAAAGATCAGGCGTGGTAACGGGTTGGGATGCTGGAAAAAAAAAGCAAATTGAATGGTTGGAGCAAGTGTTCCTGCTGCTGCGGAAAGAAGAACATGGGTTCGGTTAAAAACAGCCCGGCCCTCCTCCCGTGGAACATCACAGCACGTACACAGATAATCTGGGAATGCAGCACACTGACACCTCTCAGCTCTGGTTTAGCTTAATCATGGAATTGTCCAGGTTGGAAGGGACCTTTCAGATCATGGAATCCCACCATCAGCCCAGCTCTGCCCAACCCACCACTGCCCCGTGTCCCTCAGCACCACGGCTGCCCGGCTTTGAGATCCCTCCAGGGATGGCGACTCCACCCCTGCCCTGGGCAGCCCATTCCAAGGCTTCACAACCCTTTCCATGAAGGAATTGTTCCCAATCTCCATCCTCAACCTCCTCTGGGACAACCTGAAGCTATTTTCTCTTGTCCCATGGCCTGTTCCTTGGGAGAAGAGCCCAACCATCCCCTGGCTACCCCCTCCCTTCAGGGAGTTGTAGAGAGTGAGAAGCTCTCCCCTCAGCCTCCTCTTCTCCAGGCTAACGATGTTATCACACAGGTGTACCTCTTTGATCTCCATCTCCCTTTTTCAGTGGGAATATCCATTATCCTGCTGTTTTCTTCAGCATTAATGTTTATTTCTTGAGCCCAACTCTGACCCGTAGCCCACACCACGACACCTCTGGCCTCTGCCCCATGTACAGACCCAGTGCTGGGGCTCGTCCTGCAGAGGCTGGATGTTCCTACTGTTGGGTTTTGCACGTGGGGTTTGGGTGAGGGTGAGACAGTGTCTGGGAAGAATTTAGTCTGAAACACTAAAGGGGAGCCAGAACTGAAAGGCCGTACTGAAATTCTGCCATGGTAATGACTTACCTGCTTTGTGAAGTACCAACATCTGATCACAGAATGGTTCAGGCTGGAAGGGACCTTCGTGCCACCCCCTGGGCAGGGACACCTCCCACCACACCAGGTGGCTCCAAGCCCCATCCAGTTTTCTAAGGTTGCAGACAGAACCAAGTTGGGTGGGAGTGTTGATCTGTTGGAGAATAGAAAGGCCTTGCAGATGGGTCTGGACAGGCTGGATGGATGGGCCGAGGCCAGTGGGATGAGGTTCAACAAGGCCAAGTGCCAGGTCCTGCACTTGGGTCACAACATCCCCATGGATGCTACAGCCTGGGGGCAGAGCAGCTGGAGCTGCCTCAAGGAAAAGGACCCGGGGGTGTTTGTCAGCTCTTGGCTGAACATGAGCCAGCAGAGTGCCCAGGTGGCCATGAAAGCC